>AFIY01000661.1:0-71670 GCA_000223825.2 Zymoseptoria passerinii SP63
GGGGAGTGGGGCGAGTTTTTTTCTGTGAAAAGCTGGATAGTGGGTTGATAAGAATTCAATTTCCCCTTGGTCGCATGCCTCTACGATGTCTTGTCTGTACAGTTGATCTTCCTCTCTCTTGTCTGTCTAGTACATACTGATGACCTTCGAATACTTCACTAATCGCCTTTCCTCCTCCCTCCCCTCCCTCTCCCACCTCCACGAAAACCCTTCCGGCACATCGTTCCGATTCACCGTCTCCCTCCCCGCAACATCCCTCCCTCCTTCCTCATCACTACTCGTATCATACTCCCCCTCACCCCCACCAACCTTCCTCCCAACCTTCCTCCGATCCAACGGTTGCATCATAACCGGACTCGCACCACCCGCCGTCGTCGTCGTCGTTCCACCACTCTGTCCCTGCGACACCACGGGCGGTGGAACCGGCGGTCTCGCGCGGTCGACGAATCCACTGCCGGGACTCCAACGATATTGAGGTTGCATCATCGGAGGAGGTGGTAAACTCGATCGACTTTGTTCCACCCAATTCCCCTCCTCATCCAACGTACCCGCACCCTGGCCCCTCCCGGCCCTCTCCCTCGCGATGCGCTCCCTCGCCCTCACCCACTCGGGACTGACGTCCCACTTCCAGCCATCGCCGGACGTGTTGCAGACGGGGAGGAACCAGTAGAGAGGGTTGGCGCCGAAGACGTGGAGGAGGTTGCGACGGCGGCCGAGGTTGAAGGCGTTGGGGAGGGAGGCGGAGGCTTGTTCGTCGAGGTAGGCGTTGTAGCGGTCGGTTTCGCGGTCGCGTTCGAGGTCGGCGTAGGAGCGGTGGAGGGAGTGTTGGGCGGGGGAGGAGGATTGGTGGAGAGGAGGTGCGGGGGAGCGGGTGGGGCTCGGGTGGAGGGAGGAGTCGCCTTCTTCCGGGCGGAGGATGCCTGGGAGGGCGTTGGCGTGGAATTCTTCGAGGCGGGCGGGGGAGGCGGTCGGTGAGGGGTTGGTTGGATGCGGTGGGAGGGTCGGATGGATTGTGGGTTCCGTCTGCGGAGAGGTCGGTTGGTTGAGATTGGAATTGATGTTGCATGTTTTGACGGAGAGGGGTGAGGTAGCGGGTTTTCTCGAGGGATTCAATCGTGGTTTGGCCGGTGAGGACGAGGTAGATGTGCCAGCCCGTGAAGCCGGAGAGGACGAGGCCGATGATGCCCGCGAGGACGGAGAGGAGGATGGTGTTGACGACGAGGATGGATTGCTCCATTTGTTCCGAGTCGGTAATGGCGGCCCAGACCCACCAGGCGGAGATGGCAAAGGCGACCCAGCAGAAGAGGGAGGTGTAGATGAGGAAGAGGAGGAAGGGTTTGTAGTTGTGCAGGCCGACGCAAGTGGCCAACCAGGGGCAGTGATGGTCCATTTTGAGGACGCATTTCCCGCAGGAGGAGCAGTGGTGGGCGCGGTCGGGTTTGATGCATTGGCATTTCTTGCAGAAGCGTTGTTTGCCGTCGGATTTGGCCGTGACGCTGGTCATGTCTGGGCTGGGGTCTGTTGTTGTGTCTCTCCTCCCAGTAGTATTGCTATCCTCCTCCTCCACATCATCATCCTCATAACTGGGCAGACCCTCATAGACTCCACCCTTCCTCCTCCTCCTCCTCCTTCCTCCTCCTCCTCGATCGCGAGCCATCAAACTTGGGATCGATCGGTGAGCCGGGACTGGTGAAGACGGCAATGGTGTAGGATATATTTCCCAGAGCGTAGAGAGTGAAGGCGAGGACCGCCTGGACGTAGGAGAGGACGACGGTGCCATGTCCGACCAGCGAGATCCCGACGGAGACGTATGTGGCCCAGGTGGTCAGGCCGTAGACAAAGGTGAGGGGAAAGTAGGAGACGGTTTTACAGCAACATCGTTCGAAGCGTACAGCAACATCGTTCGAAGCGACGGGCCCATGATTTCCGTCGGCGGTGGAATGGGGGAGAGGGCGGGTGAGAGGCGGAGGTCGAGGCCAACGTCGGAGGAGGGGAGGACATGGTCTGTTGTATGTTATCGTTGGGTCATCATCATGTGAAATAGATATATCTCTCCTTTCGTGTTGGAAGTGAATGAATGAATGAATGAATGAACGTCATCCTCCCACGCGTCGTCTACTACTTTCATCGTCCTTTTAAACGGGTGTGGCGCAGCAGGTGGACGGATCGAATCGATCGGCTTACATCTTTCTACCTTAGTTAGAGCTCCGTCTTCTCAGCCCCATCAACCTCACCTCCTTCTTCTCTACACCATCAACAACTCCAAGCAAAACTCCTTTTCAAAATCAAAACACCTCCGAACCCCCTTCGTAACAACCCCCCCCCCTCCCCTCCCCCAAAACAAAGCCATCATGTCCGACACCTCCCTCTCCGCCCAAGTCAACAAGCTCAACATCAAAGACGACGTAAGAAATCCCCCCTCCTCTCCAACCACATTTACCCTCACTGAAACTAAAAGAACCCCTCCCCTCACACAGTCCTCCACCACCACCACCACCACCGACTCCTCCTCCACCCCTCCCTCCGAAATCGTCGGCCTAGTCGACGACATGCTCTCCCAACTCAACTCGAAATTCAACGCCGTGAGCTCGGAGATTTTGACCAAAAGTACGTCTCCTGTTATCCCCCCCCCTCACACCAAACAAACGTGGGACCCGTGCGCGGACTGGGGCAAAACTTCGGCGCAAACTAACGGCCGCTGATTTGATTGATGGATCTCCAGTGGACGCCATGTCCAAACGTCTCGACTCCCTCGAATCCAACATCGCCGCGGGGAACGCAGCAGCGGCGGCGGCGGCGGGGTCGTCGTCGGGAGGGAAGAAAGATGGGGAGTGAGTGAAGGAAGAAGGAAAAACTTTCTTGAATTTGGTTTCTTTTTACTTGCAAATTTACTCCGTGGGGGGAGGGGGGGGTTTGTTTTTGTGGCGGGTTTGCCAGTTTGAAGGAAGGCGTTGTTGGGTTGAGAGTTCCGTGATGCCACGTTTTTGCTTGCGCATACGGAAGTCTTCACGGATGGCGTTGAGGATGGTGTATTCCTCGGTTTTGAGGGAAAATTGGGAAAGGGAAAGGCAAAGGGAAAGAAGGTCAACCAAGCTTGATCACCAAACGTGATACGCGAAAAGATGGGACGGACAGCGGAATGGCATTGCTCAGCACGTAGACGATGAGGGGAAGCCTTTTTTTTCCCCTTGGAGGGGGGGCACAGCATGAGAAGAAGGTCTTCACTCAGCAAACAAGTCCCACAATCGGCTTGGCACGCACCCCATCATCCACGCCGCTCATGTCATTCCCACCATCACCCTCGGCGATATAAGATACAGTCAACCCCTCCACTTTCATCGTCGTCAATCGACTCTTCTAATCGTGATGACCCATCCCATGAGCGCTTTCAAAATGCCCAGAATGCGAAATCCGTTTGCCCCGCTCGTGCTGTTTCATCTCGTTCAGCCCATGTATGCCCCGATTCCTTTCTTCTTGTAGCCCGGTGATGACCGACCAAACCAACCATCTCCGGATGGACTTTGCCCTTCTGTTCTTCTTTCGTCTGCCCATTATTTCTGGATGTATGGAGCCCGATGAGTCTTGGAGCCACTGTAGGCAGCCTTTCCCTGTCATCTGTACACGTCGCCGTCTTCTACCGCTCCGACCAATTGAGTACTCGTCAGAATGCACTCGGCATGCGCATGCTCTTGATGAACCTTCCATCAAGTCCCGAGTGATGGTGCCAGCTCAAGATGTCCCTCTCTCTGTCTGCTCCACTGTGACCTCGAGTAGGAGCCTTGGGCGTCGGGCGTTGGCCATGCGGGACAAGACTGGTGGCGCGCGGGGTACTTGATCGTCGGAATGTGCTTCCCCAGTGTCGGAAGTGGCTCCTCGTGAGAAAATGGTTGTCGACGCGGCGACTGGCGCGAACAAGGAGGGAGGCAGTGACGATGAGGATTCCATAGAGGCAGACTTTGGGCTCTCTCACTTCCAAGGTCTCACTTCCACGGCCTCACTTCCAAGGTTCATAGGCAGCTACAGGGAGAGCTCGCAGTGGCAATAGAGCCCAACCGATCACTGAATCTAGCCACCTTTCCTCTCGGCCTCATTCGCAGGCAAAGGCTGTCCCAAAGACCCATTGATCGCAAGCGAGCCATTGCTCGACTTCGTCTTCTTGTGGGCCTTTTTGGAAACAGCCTGCTGCCAGCCACCCGGTTGCGGGGGTTGCAAGGACGAATTGGCTGGCGCTGAGGGTCTGCTCGAGGTCTTGTCCTTGCCAGATGTTGTGGCAATATTCGATGCACTCGACTTCCGCTCGTGCTTGGCTTCTGCTATTGAGGTGCCGAGCTGCTTGGCTGCATTCATCTTGGCGGATTTGGCAATCTGACCATTCATCTCGGGCGATGCGTTGGCTTTGAGCTCAAAGCTACGGTTCGGAGAAGGCGTGCGCATCTCCGCAACAGGTGAGAGCAGCGGTGGATTGAGCGGGTGTCCGTCGTGGAAGTGACCGTTGAGACCATTGGTCGGCGGGGTGCTGCTCTGCGTGAGATATAGCTCCGGCCTCGACTTCGTGCTTGCATCCAGTTGGGGAGAAGCAGCCAGTCGCTCCACGCCATTCTCACGATCATACACGGGCCTGTCGAGATCGTTCCGTAGAGGCAAAGACCGCACACGCGAGAGATCCTCATGGTAGATTGGCATCGGGACTTCATTCGAGAGCTGAATACCCGAACCAGGAATGCCGTTTGTTCGTTCTGATGGCTTCGATGTTGGGCCTCGAGTCGAGCCGTTGACAATGAGCGGTCCGCCGAGATCCATCTCGGGAGGATGACCCATGGCCACAGGGACGGCGTAGTCGCAAAAGGTCGGACTTTGCAATGTGTGAGCGGATTGTCCGGAAGCATCGCTGGCCCCGGGAAAGCCACGCATGTCTCCGAGAGGAGAAGGCGAGCGCGAGCTATGTCGCCCATTCAATGCCGGGGGCATAAGATCAGGCGTCACTCGACGCTGTCGGGCTGGCGGATCTCTCAACGTCATCGGCGGAGGTTGCGTCTGGAATGTTTTCGCATGTTGCTGTGGCGTAAGTTGCGGCGATACGTAGTATCCAACATACTCCTTGGGCATTGCATTGTCCAGCATGTGACTGGCTTGAATCCCGAGGCCTTGAGGATGTGGGAAATGCAACAGTGGATGGCCGGGATATGCATGAGCTCGAGGATCATGCAGCTGTCCGGGAAGGGCTCCTGACACATCATAACCTGGATGTGCCAGCTGTTGATAGGTCAAAGGGTGCGGTAGTGAACGCCCAGGCTGAGATTGGGATCGACCCGCATTGGAAGACCCATCTGTCACAGAAGCGCGGTGCGCCTGTCTTCGCAACGCCGGTACTGCTGATGCTGAACCCAAGGAAGGCGACGACGGATTCGTGTTGGCGCCATCTCTCGTGCGAGCCTGCTGCGGTGTGCTAGACGGCAGCTGCGCGTATCGAGTTGGATAGTGATACAAATATCCAGGCAACAGAGGTAGCGGTGCAGTCTGCGGTGCCACATCGACGATCCTGGGACTCGCGAGGCCGTTGGCGTACGACCTCGCGCGAGGTGATCCAGCTAAATCGCCCGGCCGAACGTGAGCAGCAGCTTGCTGATGCATGAGTTGCGTCCGGAGGAGATCCTGCTGGGCCTGCAGATATTGATACTGCTGGTACAGAGTCTCGTGGAGGTTGCCTTTGACCTGAAAGTAGTCGGCCGGATTCGTCCCCATGGGCGGACTGAATGGAGCCAACCGCTGATTTGCAAAAGACGAACCGCTCGAGGCCCTGCGGTTCCCAGCCCTCTGCGCAGATTGATTCCGATTATTCTTGGTCCTCGATCTGCCAGAACCCGGCTCACCGGCGGGTCGTCCTGATTGTGATGCACTCCTCGTCAAGGTCGGCTTCGGCCTGGGTAGCGGCCGCTGGAAGATGTGCTTCTCCTCCGGTGGAAACTCGAATTGTTCGCAGCACTTCTCCAGCTGAAGGTTGTCTGCGAGCAAATCGCAAGCACGTCGGATCTCGCCATGAATGCCATTCCATGCATAATCATCCGCGGTGTTGCCCAAATTTCGATTCAGCGTGAATGGCTCCTCCACACATAGCCTCTGACGTGCCTCCTTGTCGTGATATTTGGTCGCTTCCCAGCCCTTTTCCTTTCTCGTCAAGCTCTTTCCCTCTTTGACCGATACCACGTATTGCGAGTACTCAAAGTCGTATCCGTAGTGCCGAAAGAATTGGTACAGCAGCTCACCCAATGACTCCTTATTCGCACTGCCATACCCTTTCATGGCCCCGCTCTTCTTCAGCTCCTCGACATCGTCCGCGAAAGGGGAGACGTAACCAGTCTCGGAGGGTAATCGGCAGCCGGAAATCTTCTGTAGTGATGGCAGGATCGGTGGATTTCGTCTTTGCAAGAAGTTGATGATCATACATATCCAGGTATAGGAGCTGATCGTGCCGCCGTATGCTAAAGGGAGTCGTCAACAACAAGGTCAGCCGCCTTCAATTTGCGGGACTCACCAGCATCATTCAAGATTCTCCGCTTGGTCCAATACTTGATGATCTTGGCCAACGGTCGTATTCGCTCGTCCAACTCAACGTATGTCTTGATCATGCGTGTGTTGTCCAGTGCGAGGGTGTTGTTCACGTTCAAGTCAGCCGCAAGCTGAAGCTCCGGGTCCCAACACTTCACAATGGGAACCTTTGCAGCTGCCCGACACACCACCTTTTCCATGCCCTCTGAGAGAATTGTCAGCCATTTGCGCTCCCAGCATCATAACGTCCACGGGATCTTCAACGTACTTCGCGCAAGTAGCGAGGCCAATGCATGCATAGAGTCCAGCTTCTTCAGCGGTGTTGTGATGCAGATATCCACATCCGAGTCCGTCGAGCTGAGCAGATTGCCCGAAGACCCAAAGACGTTCACGCGAATGTCATTGCCCGGCCACTCCTCATTCAATATCCTTTCCAGCTTCACGAGCAATTTCGCCCGGTTCGCCTCACTCTCCTGTGATGGTAGTAACCGGTCGTACAGCTCTCGCATATCGCCACTCAGTTTATCCTGCTCATCCGGCTCCAACGTCTTCTTCGGCTCCTTCTTGGGCGGTCCCAGTTCCAGATGACCGCCGTCGACATACGGTATTCGCCTCTTTCTGATCTCATCTCCCGTCTCGTATTTGCACAGCACGGGTGCGGTTTGATGGCCGCTCGCACCGACCGCCTCTGACACCACCGAGCGCGAGGATTGGTTTCGCACTCCATTCCGTGGCGACGGTGATCGCGAATAGGAGATGCGGTCCCGTGGCTTCTGGTGGGGTGTCGACGGCACGGAATTGGACTGTTGTGACTGCAGAGCTGGGCGAGGAGGTGTATGTCGATCGTACCGTTGGCCATTCGGAAGGCCGGCCATGTTGTATAGTCGGGGACAATGTCACGAGGACAGTACCGGATCAGTAATGAAGGTGTCCAAGCTTCCCATTTGAAAAGGACCGTAGTGGACAATGAAGTTGCGATGGGAGCAAGCGGGCAGCGGCAGGCGAGTTCGTTGTGCGCGTGGCAGAGCAGCGCGGGATGGTCGGATTGCACAGTGGCGAGGCCTTTGGGTCGGAGAGGTGGATGCGCGGGGAGGTGTTCTCGTGCACTCGTGAATCTGGGCGAAAAAGGGTCGTTCTCGTACCTTACTTAGATGGTAACTTAGATGCAGGCCGGAAATTCGGAGACCTTGGATCGATCGCTGCTGCTTCTTTGAACAGGGGCGATGACTTGACGGCTTTCCCTTTGACTTTCCCACACACACACACGATTGATCACACAGGAACCACGACGCCACACGAGCACCACAGCAGAGAAAGAAATAATACTCTCGGGACTGTTTCCAGCGGTCGCTTATATTATGGCTGAATGAAGGTATTGTGTATCACGTCCGTTGGGGTTTTCGCGTGGCTAAATTCCCACGGCTACCGACCGATTTGACGTCGTTCCGTCTTGGAGAGGACCACTTTTTGTCGGTGCAGGGCTAGTAGAAGCACAGGCGCGTGAGACTGAGAGTAGACCGAAGGATGGTGTTGTGTGCTGTATGGGACCTTTTACGCCGTAGTTCTACAGTACGACGACACGAATAGACCAGAATAGTCACCGTCATTCCGCGATCCCTACTACACGAGAACATCGATATCTGGATCTGACAGTCGGTCCATCGCATCGATCTACTCCGTGTCTCAACTGCGCACGTCCACCCCCTCAACTCGAGACCGCCCGGCTCGCTGCCGCTGACATGCACAATGTCACTGCGTGCAACATAGCCACAGTTGGCTGACCGGAACGCCCGTCACACCTCATCTCTCCACAGCCTCAGCATTGATGACACACGGCACAGGTACACATGCAAGTATGGAAGCGGTCAGGACACGGCGCTCGGCGGAAGCTTTCCTTCCATTCGTCTCTTTGTTGTACCTTGGCTCAGCACATTTGTCTGCACTTCGTCCACCCAACCTCAAAATTTGCAAAGCCCCTGAAGATTCTCCTTCGTCTTGCCGCTGTTCTCCTTTACGATACCCGCAATGGCCTTGAACTCGGCCAGCCCAGCGTCTCCCATGCATTCATACAGGAAACTCTCGGAACTGGTGACGACCGCACCTTCCGCTCGCAAGCGAGCAAGAGCGATGGGAATCTCCTCCCGATTACAGCTTGACACACCGTCCGCAAGAACATACACCTTATGTCCCTCGCGGAGGAGGTCCAGCGTCGTCTGTGTAACACAAATGTGTGACTCAATGCCTACGATGACCACCTCTCTCTTCTCCGGGCCCAGCTCTTTGAACGCCTTCTGAACTTCTGGAATCCACATGCTGAATGCACTCTTGTCCGCGTGAGCCTTTGTCTTCACTCCACCTTCAACGTCCAGACCGAGTTCAGGGCATGTCTCTCCCAGCTTTCCGCGAAGTTGCGTCGTCGCGAAGACTGGAATGTCCAACACTTGGCTTGCCTTTAAGAGCTTCTGGGTCGTCGCGACAACTTTGGGGAATTCATAGATGGCACTTCTGAACTTCTCTTGCAAATCACAGATACTGGTTGGGTATCGTCAGCGTGAGGCCTATCGTGGAGGGGTCTCGTTCGAAGCGTACAAAAGCGTAGGTCGCACTATGTGGCACACATTAGCTTAGAAAGTGCGTCGTGGTCGAAGTCATTGAGGTATACCCAGCCGTCTCGTGGGCGCTGCCATGATGTCGTCTGCAAGTGCTTTCCGTCGCGAATATATGTGCTTCAGGCGAATGGTTGAGTATGCAGATCGTTGGAGAGTATTATTGCATGTCCTGAACTTGCGCAACTGACCATTCGTTGTACAGAGACGAGACCATTCGTTGCACAACCACGATCGGCCTCGGTACATCGCTGACGTATGGCACTAGCAGCGGCGATGCCAAGTCCTTCAACAGCTCGTCGGCGATCTTCCTGACAGCTCCCGAAGACCACAACACCACCATCAACCTCATGGTAACAAGTCTTCCTCCGTCCTTCGCAACACTGAAAATCACTCTTTGGAGAATCCGCAAGATGCTGTACGAATCATGTGGCCGCGGATCACCCCGTCCGGAAAGGTAGCTTTCTGTGCATCCTCAAACTGATCTCCACGAAATCAGTTTCGTTGTCGTGATCGCATCGCGTCGAATCAGAAAGTCCACCATAACAGCCGCCGAGTCCATTTTGACGCCTCCAGCCAACAGCGCAATCTGCACTTCTACTCCAGACACGCAGTGGAAATGTGAAACTTCGTCGTCGTGCGGCTCCAGAACCACATCGACAGGCAGCTCAAGATCACACACAAACATATAATCCGGTTCGACCAGTCCTCGCTCTCCGGCAAGGCTCTTAACGGCGAGGCCCATGTGAGATAACACGCCACGCGAAGCTCGTCGCGACGGACGAGCTCTTCCGGCAGCGAGGCTTCTTCATCAACTTCCTCCACGACGGTCTGCCACGGCGATGCGCCTGCTTGACACCTCCAGCTGCCGTACAGTCTAGCAGATTCGGGTAGGTGAACAAATGCGGCGACCGACGAGGGACCCGTATCTTCACCTCGCCGCCATCAGCTCTCGTGTGTGCGACGAGTTGGGCCACCCTCCTCATCAAGCCGAAGAGACTAGCTGCAAACTGCTTGATATGTATGGTTCGGTCGTATGGAGCGCCTAGAATGGTGACACGTTCGCTGTGGCGTCCGCTCAAGACATGGAATAGGTTTCGGTCGATGCACATATCGATGAGTTCTTGGAATGGGGCATTGGCGGCATCGGCAGTGTTGATTTCATTCGAGACATCCAAAACAATTATTTGTTGTGGGTGTTTGTGGTGGACGAAGAACTGGTCCGGTCGAGAGCATCTTTGACACTACCTCTAGGAGGAGGTAGCCGTGCAGTTCATCATCGTTGGGAAGGTATAGTTGGTAGTAATGCTCCACGTGGGAAGAGAAGAAGGGAAAGTCGGAGAGATGTGCTATCGGAAAGGTGCTCGGCTCGTTTGGAAAGCTGTTGCTGTTACACACTCACCAATGCGAGGAATCTAGTCTGCATAGAAGTGCTCGCCATGATTGTACCGTGAACTCCTCCTGGGAAACGAGTCCGTTAGTGAAGTGAGCATCTTCAACCATGGCTGATCAGTATCGATGACGTGTATTTCAACCTGAGCATTTGTGCAATCGAGTGTATTGTATTGTGAGGTTATTATGTACTTTTTCAATCTCTCTGTGGAAACATCGCTTCGTAAACTCCGCGTCAGACTAGCGTCAAGTTTTTGTGCCTGCCAAAAGATCAGACGCCGAAGTTTGAAGAAGCACAAACCAACCAGACACCTCTTCCTACCAATGGCCGACGACATGCCATCGCTCACTCAGCTTCCGTTGACACTCATCGTCGCTGCCACGGCCAAAAGTGGCATCGGCAAGAATGGTGGGCTTCCCTGGCCGATGTTGAAAAAGGTGAGCACTTGCCAGCAGGTCTTGCTCTGCATCATTCATCATTGTCTGGACGGCTGACATGTACTATTGGGCTCGTCAGGACATGGCATACTTTGCGAGAGTCACGAAAAGAGTTCCTTTATCTGAAGGCCACTCCGATCGCAAGAACAACGTAGTCATTATGGGACGCAAGACCTGGGACAGCATCCCACCCAAATTTCGACCGCTGAAGGACCGAACACATATTGTCATCAGTTCGCAGGACCGATCACAGCTTCAGTCACAGTCTGAGCCGATTCCAGACGACGTCGTGGTGGCCACCGATATTCTGTCCGGTCTGCGCTCGCTGGAGACTCTCGTCAAAGACGGCAAAGTGCTGCCGGTTGGTCGCGCCTTTGTCATAGGCGGCGCAAGCATCTACAAAGCTGCACTGGAGCTCCCACAGACAAATCGCATTCTTCTGACCCGAATATCCAAGGAGTACGACTGCGACACATTCTTCCCGGAGTCATACGGAACTCCAGCGTGGCATCAAGCCTCACATCATGAGCTCCAGGATTACATCGGTGAAGACATCGAGGAAGGCGATGTCGCCGATGGAGATGTTTCCTTGAGATTCGAACTCTACGAGCGGGTCATGAGAACGTCCGACGTCCTTCAATACAACGTGTTTTCTCTTGGCGGCATGTGAGAGGAGATCTGCATGCAAGGGATTCCCCGCGTCATTTCTCACCCCGCGACGCCAAATCTCGGCCCTCCTTTTGCACATGTCATTGTTGGAGCTCGGCTGGCACTCCGTCTTTACGCACGAAACAACAACACATTGCAAGTCTTTGGTTCATCAAAGCCGTTCGTGATGGAGCCTGCCGAGCTCGTGCCTCGGAGCCGTCTCCCGAAGTTCCTGGGTCAGCACCGCCACCCCCGCCGTTTTCGCCGTCTCCGATCTCGCCCGCGAAGACCCGAGGTCCAGCTCCGTTCGCCCAAGAAGCTCTCCGCGTAAAAGGACGCGCCCAGATCTAGCTCGGGACCTGGCACGCTACGTAATAAGTCTAAAGCACTTCCTCGGTCGTTTGGATGCGCTCGTGCAACAATTCCGAGCTCAGAATCACTTTCTTCCTGTATTCTACGTTGTTTCGACCCACTCGACCAGACCTACAGAAGTGCAAAAGCCAGAGCCGCGTTCGTGTTCAGAGATTCGTTGATTGAAAGCTACACACAACACATATCGAGCTTCACTGCTGTTGCCCGCTCCGTCAAAGCAAAGATGTCTGCGAAGACCACAGCAGGTCCAGGCGGCAGGAAGCCTGCATCTGCGGCGACCAACCTCATTGGTAAGTCAATAAGCAATGGGCCAAAACCTCGACCCACCGTCTGACCGTCAACAGCTGGTGGAGGAGCTGGAATGATGGAGGCACTGGCGTGTCATCCTCTCGACACCATCAAAGTCCGTATGCAACTTTCGCGGCGAAAGGCAGGCGTGAAGCGTCGGCGTGAAGCGTCGTGGATTCATCAAGACTGGTATGGAGATTGCGAAGAAGGAGACACCATTGGGCCTGTACAAAGGTCTCGGGGCTGTCGTGACCGGCATCGTCCCGAAAATGGCAATTCGCTTCACCAGTTATGAGTGGTACAAGCAAATGCTGGCAGACGAGAATGGCAAGATCAAGGGATCAGGAAACTTCTTGGCCGGTTTGGCAGCCGGTGTCACAGAAGCCGTGGCGGTGGTATGTCCCATGGAAGTGGTCAAGATCAGACTGCAAGCCCAGCACCACAGCATGGCGGATCCCCTCGACCTGCCCAAATACCGCAACGCCGCACATGCCTGTTACACTGTCATCAAGGAGGAAGGTATCGGTGCGCTGTACCGTGGTGTTTCCCTCACCGCTCTCCGCCAGGGCACGAATCAAGCCGCCAACTTCACCGCATACACCGAACTAAAGCAGATCGTTCAAGAACGCGCGGCTGACCCGCAAGCTCCGCTCCCGGCCTACACCACCGCTGCGATTGGTTTGATCAGTGGAGCTGTCGGTCCATTCTGTAACGCACCCATCGATACCATCAAGACCCGTTTACAAAAAACTCCAGCCGAACCCGGCCAGACCGCCATGGGCCGAATCACTGCGATCGCAAACCACATGTTCAAGCAAGAAGGTCCTCGCGCTTTTTGGATGGGTATCACCCCTCGTGTTGCACGTGTGGCTCCTGGCCAGGCCGTGACGTTCGCGGTGTACGAATACCTGAAGGACATTCTGGAAAAGGGCCGCGAGATGATTCCTGCGGACAAGTACGAGGAGTAGAAGAGCAGACGTGCAATGCAAGCGTTGTTGGGCGGCGGCACTGGATAGAGATTAATGGATGAATATGGAAGAGCCGATCCATTGGCATGCGATTCGAGGCGAGGTGTGCATCCAGAAAGAGCAAGCATTTTTGGAGCTGTAAATATCGTTTCCACGGCTCGAGATATCCTCACGTTGCTTCAATCAAGAATCCGATTTGTGTTGCTGTGCATCGACCATCGAGAGGCCGGCGTGCATTCAATCGAGCAACCACACTGGCCTCGGCGGAAACATTGATGTCCATAAGAAAAGGTGGAGCTAGTAAACTCGTCGTCTGAAGCAAGTCGTGTAGTCGTCCACACCCATGCGAACTTTGCTGTAGGGATCGGATCGTAGGACCATGTGGTATGCCAGGCGCCAGAGCAGCTTATTAGGATGTGCATAGAGGCGAGCATCTCCGCGACCGACTCCAGAGTTGGGTCCTCCATGTTGGCCGGCGCGATAATGAGACAGCCGGTGGGGTTCTACCGGTTTCAAAGTGCCCTCTCCATCCGACGAATACCTATCACTGGCTATCAGCTCTGTGATGCGATGATAACCTCTTCCAGACTAGCCTCTTCTTGAACAGTAAAGTCCCGATATCGACGGACTCCACTGCTATCTCAGGCATTTGAATAGACCATGGCATCTTCCCCTTGACTACAGATTCAAAACAAAATGGCAGACCACAATCAAGCAAGAGACGCAGTGATCGGTGACAGCGAAAACATCTGGAAGTACTCCGCCTCCAAAGGCTTCGACCTTACACACTCCAGCTCTCCCTCCTCCTCCCAACTCACGATCGAGACAACAACGACACCAATCACTATTGATCCTGCCAAATCTGCCCTCGTGATTATCGACGTAAGTCCCTCAACAAGTGGGCCTGTCGACAGACTCTGACATCTTCGCCCCAAAGATGCAAAACTTCTTCCTCTCTCCACTCCTCGGCAGATCAGAAGGACCTGGCCACCGCGCCTCGGAACAGCTCCTCAAGCACAGCATTCCCGCCTGCCGCTCCGCCGGGATTCGCACCATCTGGCTGAACTGGAGCCTGACAGATGCCGATCTCGCCTCCATGCCCGGCGGCGTATGACGAGCCTTCGGATTTACCGACTCGCACGGGAACGCACTGGATAGGCAGGGCCGCCCCATCCCGTCCGATCGTAAAGCCTTCAAGGGCATGGGAAGCGACATGGGGACTGTAACGAATCCGGAGACCGGGAACGAAGTTCAACTCGGGAGGATGCTCATGCGGGATCAGTGGAACATGGCGTTATACCCGCCTCTCGCCGCCGCGTACGAAGAAGGTAGAAACCTGCCGAACAAGCCGGATGTGTGGATCCATAAGAACCGCATGTCGGGTATGTGGGGTGCTGAAACGGATTGCGGGGTCTTTTTGCGGAAGGAAGGTATCACGACGCTGTTCTTTGCGGGTGTGAATACGGATCAGTGTGTGCATGGGAGCCTGTTGGATGCGTACAATAAGGGGTACGATTGTGTTTTGTTGAGCGATGGCTGTGGTACGACGAGTCCGGATGTGGCGAGAGAAGGGGTGGAGTTCAATTGTGCGAATGTGACGGGGTTTATGACGACGTGTGAGGATTTCGCGAAGGGCGTTGCAGGGGAGGGTGAAGGAAGTTGAGGGTTCCGAGATTCTGGCAGGGCGGTATATGTTGCCGTGAGTCTGCATGTCCCTTTCAAGCCTTGCCTTTCTCCCAACGATGAGTGACCTCGAACATCCGACTAGCCTCCACCTTGGTCACATCGGCATCGATAGCAGCCTCACCTTGTCAGGGATCCGCGACGACGACATGTATTTTCTTCCCCGGCGCACAAACCTCCAACCCGCCCTCATCCTCGCGCCATACTAATGAGGCACCAGATAGATCAGCATCACAATACTGTCATGCGTCCAATCCTCGGCCTGCTAACTCCAAACCCCAGCTCACCAAACATTCGATTTCGCCAAAGCGGCGGGCTCGAAGCGATCAGACAACGTCCGATCTGATTCCCAAGCCTGAACGGAGGCGGCGAATCGGAGGTACAACTTGGAGATAGCCGAAAGAGACCGCAAAGAGTTGATTTGAAAGGTCACCAGGTCGAAGATCAGCTGGATGTTGAAGGAGGAAGGGACGCGGAAGAGAAAGTGACACATGTGCCTCTCTCTCTCTTCGCGCCTGAGGTTTGTCGACACCGCCGACTGGTGAGCATCCCGAATGCCATCAGTGGACATATCGACATCAACGACAACCTAGATCCACGCTCCCCCAACACCGGCGTTCGCTGTAGTAGGACATCTCGTCCGTCCAACCCCAAATCCTCCATGCACTCTCTCCAGCATCATCTCCGCAATCTCACAACCAAAAATAGGACACTGCTCCATCCGGCTCGTCCACGACTCAGGTTTCTCGATATGTAATCCAGCCGCCCATGGTAGTTTGAAGGGTCAGATATACCGACACCTATTAATCCCGAGAATAGGACACGGGAGTTGAATGAGCTCAAGAGGGCTTATGTAGGTTCGAGACTTGATACCATGGATGTTGTGGATCCTGGCGTGTGCTAAAGGTCGAGACTCGGTCTTTTTCGTTGGGGTTGCGAATCTTGATTTCTTTCAAGTGGCGTGGCTTCACCACGGTGGAAAGAGCTAGATCTTGTGTGTTTCGGGGCGGGTTGTGCGGGACTGTGTATGATTAGGCGGTGGATGCAGAACCCGGTGGCGCGTTGCGGATGTGTTCACGAGAAAGTGAGCTGCTTCGAATTTTGTTTGTAATGATCCGCTTCATCAAATGACCACGCAGGTCATGCCAAAGGCGTATTCTGTCGATATATAGACCCAAAGAAAAGCATGCTCGTCGATGGGGTATCGAAGCAAAACGCCGTGCTCAAATTGCTGAAACGAGGAAACAATGGCCACAGCCAGAGTCCGCAACCGGAAACCGCCCAAAACGCCAAATGTCAATTCACTCTCCGCTCACAGAAACCAATTTCCATCACAGAATCGACCACTTCAAGCCGGCCCCTCAAACATCCTCGCACTCAAGTCTCGCCTACGAGACTCCGTCTTCGCCACATCATCTTTCCTAGACAGCCTCGCAAACGCCGCAGCCATGGGCGCTTCTCCCGCGCGGTTCAGCGTCGAAGAGGCCGAATGTTTCCTTTCCGGCACGTCCTTGGCTAGCGTTGGAACAGAAGAAGTCCGCGACGATGCCCGTGCAGAATCGTCGGATGTTCGTCGGGAAGAAGCTGCACGACGTCGATGGTCGGATGGTTGGCGGTAGAGACGAGGCGGGAAGAGGGACGGTCCATCGGATTCCGCGTCGCTGTCTTCGGCGTTCTCGTCGTCGTCGTCGGCGGAAGATGACGATAGTGCGGTTGCCAATGCTCGGCCGGCACAGATGTTCCTTGTAGGTTGATAGGGCGCTGAGATGGGAACGGTGACTTCTGTTGATCGTCGAGGACTGGTGGGCTGGCTGGGTGGTGGTGTGAGAGGCTTGGACGAAGGTCGGAGAGGAAGTGTGTAGGTCTGGTTCATAGAAGTGGACCGTTGTCGTGTGCACATCGTGCAGCGCGCGAGGTTTTCGAACATGGACTTGCCGCAGGGACAAGTCTGGGCCTGGAGATTTTGCATGATGAACGTCGTTGGATCGGTCGAGCAGAGAGGACAACTTGATGCGATCGGATCGAGGTGTGGTGTTGGTTGCGATTGGGTTCCAGGACGAATCGATAGGATAGGATAGTAATTTCCGATCTCAGAAATCGATCTGTTTTCGCGAGCGGCGAACACGGTAGATACTATGTGCGATGATTGTCCCAGACGTCTGTGATGCAAAGTGACGAGTCCACCCTGCTTCAGCCGCATCCGCTAGGAACTGCTGTCCGATATGAATATCTAGGTGTGGAAGCGGCGGATCGCGAGAAATCAGCTATGGTTTCCACGTGGCCTGCGGACACGGAGGAGGATTCCTTGCAAAGAAGATGGTCACCGCAATTGCGATGGTGTGTTTGATGGTTGTGGGAACGAGAACCCGCAAGGGGAAGTGGGATATATAGTCTTAGTCTTGAGTTGCGGTATTGAGGATGCAGTTCGGTCGACTGCTGTGAGGAGTGGACAATCGGAACCCGTCGAGGAAAAAGCACGACTGCCGCGTTCCATATATCTAGATATCATCCTACATCTCGCTCGTCCTTTGGGCCCGACCATGGACGAGGCTGCGTGCGATGGCTGAATCAGGCGCCATCCGCGTACATTAATTATTACATGCCGTGTCGACAAATTGGCGCGGGCTGCCACCGGAGCGAGGCTGCAACTGCGCGACATGGTTGGATGAAATGAGGCACTTCTCCTCCGGCCACATGCATGGATCCGTTGCAATTCGATCGTCGTAGCGGGACCAAGATTGATGAAACCTCGATCTACGGGACCTCATCACTTGAGAGCTCTACAGATCTTGGAAGCTTCACCGCGGCGAAACACCGAACAGTCAGTTCACCTGCGCGCCCAACCCAACACCACCTCTACAAAGCAGATCTTCATCTCCCGAGGCGTCCAAGATCTATCTTTGTCCTACCCTACTACCCACCCTCTTCCCGTCGTCCCTGTTCATAGCAACAACCCATGCCTGAGCCCCGGGGGACACACCATCTCCACCTCACGTCCTCGGGCGCAGGGTCCAAAGGCTGAAAGATGTGTCAGACCCCGACTCAGGGTCTAGACTTGCATTATGCGAGGTTCGGTACAGATCGATCGGACGTTGGTGCGGATGCGGAACCACGAATGGAGGCTGCTGACTTGGATATAATTAACAGGGAATGAATACAAAATCCGCGAAGAAATCACTTCGCACTTCGTGTCCGCACCGGCTTCGACGACCCACCCCATTCACTCCATCTTCTATCGCTGCAGGGTCTGATGAGTCGCGACCGGTCTGTTGCACGTTGTGCCTGGGAGGTGTGGGGGAACACAGTTCTGCCAGGCTGAAAAGCTCGCAAGTCAGCGTCGTGCGAGGATCCACAGGGAGGGCGCTCTGATGTACGTTGTTGATCATGACATACCTGGGGAGGTACAGTTTCAAAATCATCTCAAGCCTGGCGGTCGAAGATCCCACAGCTTACTTGGCCTTCAGGAGCGAGTCAGTACCCATTTTGATCACATCTATTTTGGTAGATGCTCCCTCGAGCCTTCAGGTAGGCCGATGCGTTGACCGGTTATCGTGCAGATGGTAGACATCGCGGTTTCAATCATATGCACGACGATTTGGGATGGGATCGTGGGACGCAAAGGACAAGGTGAGAAGCCACACATGGCACAACATTGCCTAGCTACGTCGACGTGAACCCAGAACGCCCAAGAAACACCATCATCATCCTGAACTCCAATCCGTCCTTTGCCATGCGTATCCAATCCATTTCCATCATACGTGCCATGAAGCTACTTCTGCTCCTTCCATGCCACCTCATCGTAAGCCGGCGGACCCTCGTACGCCGGCAGGTCACCCTCCACAACACCCCCCACCACGAGCTCCTTCTCCCCGTCCATGGTTTCCGCGTTCGTCTCGTCTGAGCCTACCCTTGTGTAATCTCGTCGTCCACCGCGATACAGCTTGATCCACAAGTACCCGATGACGCGACCCAGCACAAGACCGAGTAAGCTGACCATCATACCAACGGCGATCCCAGCCAAGGTAGGTATCAGCACGGCGGCGAAGCCACGGCTGAAGTTTTCGAAGAAGCTGTGTTGGTGGTGGTGGTGTCCGTGGTGAGGTCGGATGTGGTGCGGTCGACCGTGTGGCGAGGTTGGCAAGTCGGACGGGGTGAGACCGAAGAGACCTGGAGGGAGATGGCCAGGTCTAGACTCGTGGTGGTGGCGGGATGGGTCTCCTTTCAAGTTCATCATGCCGTGACAAGGCTTCTTCATACCGCCGTGCCTCATGCCGGAGATCTTCGCCTCGAGAATGTTGCGCAGTCTGCAGAGCGAGGCTGGGAGTACCTCGCAGTCTTCGGCTGCGATCGACCCAAAGCCATGGTGCGATGGAAGTGTTGGGAAGAGCATATTGACCTCTCCTGAAGCCGGAAGAATGGTATCGTCGGGTCTCGGTGACAGTCGTTCCATCGTCTCGACGAATGTGATGTAAAGCTCTCCAGCCGTTGTCTTGAGTAGCTTGATTTCGACCTCATCAATCGACACCGGTTGTCCTTCGATCTCGTAGATGGTGTGTTTGACCGGGATCATAACGTCTCCCGCCGGTGTGGCAACCTCCTCGTACTGAACCGTAACGCCCGACCCTGTCACCTCAAGAGATGTGTACTTCGACTCACTGGTGTTGATCTCTTCCAGACTGGCAGAAGAAGGGACCTGCTTGACGTATGCCTTGCTGAAAACATCATGCACTATATCCAACGGATATATCGATTTGCCGTTGAACTCTAAACTTTTTCCGTCCTCTGCAATGCTGAAGTTCACCAACACACTGTTTGCGCCGCCTTGAATGCGGTAAACATCATCGTTGGCCTCCTCTTGAACATCTGCCTTGGTGGAGGGGAATGCGCATTCGGAGCATTGAAGTGTAAGGGCACGGCTCTTTGTCTGCGTGGCGCCCAGCAGAGCAGCCGGGTCTGGTCGGTGTCCACTGGCGACAGTGAAGCCCGGTGGTAGAAGAAAGGCACTGGCGCGGATCGCACAGGCCGTGAGAGTGAGGATGCCGGCGGAGCGGCGCATTGTGGGGTTGTTTTCAGTGTTGGACGATGTCGAGTGTGATTGTTTGATTGAGAGATTGGCTCGCGAGGAACGGCGGAAGTAGGTAGAATCCTTTGTCCGGTGAATGAAGCGAGGAGTGCACGTAATAAGTGAGGCTGTTGACGCAAGCGTGAAATCACGCAAGGGACTCGCCAGATGCACAAGCGCCCGCGCTAGACAAGGCTTAGCCAACTTTAAATTGGTAGGGCTCGATTGGAGTGAAATGGTCTCGATCAATTTCACACATTCCCGGCAACGACTGTACATTGTGAGTATCCCTCAAGCAGTGGAGTTCACGCGCAGACAGCATATGGTCCCGTATTTCTCTTTGGTACAAAGCGTACCGCTGAGTTGAAAAAGGCGCTGATCCTACGCTAGAAACGCCACGAAACACATTGCTCATAGGGGCATGGCCGACCGCAGCTCCAATACCGTCCATGATGGATCCGAAGCTGGCATGGTTGACACTGCTCTCAGCAGCGACTTTTCCTGATCGCCCGCCTCGGAGCACTGCTTGAAGCCGTGCGGACAGCACTCGGCATACTTCCGGACTGGCTATCGCTCGGGAAGCGACCCTGTCTAACAAAGTGGACGCTGCTCCCACAAAGTTCAAACACAGATCTTTAACGATTTCCTGTTCACCAAAAGGCTATGGCAGGCTGTGTCTCCGTTTGCCCGACCTCGATTGTTCGACGATGGAACGACGGGCACCTGAGACCGGAACTGGGACTCCGCCTCTCTGCTTGCACCATATCCATGGCTCGCTTTTTGAAATCACAGGACGCGGGTACTCGCAGACCGCCTTGCATGCATGTCTGTCGGTTTACCTTGTGCCTTGTCGGAGTCAATCTGGTTCCGCGCGCTTCATACCACTGGAACGGTAACATACATTTAGACTGCTAACCATGAGATGTGCTTGGAGAATGGTGAGTTCTCACTCATGGCAAGTCGCTCCGAGAGGAGTGACTCACCATAAAATGCCGTCACTCACACTATCGAACCCGAGCGAACAAATGTTTGCTACGGGTCATGCAGCCACCCGAACAATGCCTCCGCGCGTGATTAGGGACGTTGCACCTGGTCGGTTGCACCTTGGATGTCGGTGAGGCCGAACGTTCCGGAAGGCGGGCGTCTGACGTTACGGTGCGTGTTGACCCGGTCTCGTGTCGTGTGTTTTCTGGAGGGCATGCTGGAAAGGAAGAGGAGAAGTGCATGTTCTTGCCTGATCTGCTCTGCAGTCGCTCTCCTCCGCCTTGCTCACCGCGCGTCATATCCGTTTCCGATTGATGACTCTTCGAGGCAACAAACAGGCATAAGGTGCAGGCAAGATCCTTTTATCGATTATCACCACCTTTCTACCTTCTTCGGAGCTCTCCCTGTCCTCTCCTACCTATTCTCATACTATGGGCATCACACCATCCAGAACATCCCTCTACCTCCCCCACGAGACTTTCCGCCTTTGCGATCCGGACCATTGTTGGTGTCATAGTACTCACCGCCACCGCACCTCCAAGTACATGTACGTCGAACAAGGCGGTGACGGACGAGAACGGTATCGCGATCCTGTCGATATGATGCAAGAATTCATGGGAGGTGGAAATGGAGGCGGTGGTTTCGGAATGCCATGGAAACCGGCTGGAGAGTGGACGGCTAGAGATTTTGAGCGGTTGGGAGAAGTGATGAATGAATACCACGCGAGAGAGAGAGGGAGACGTATGGGAAATGGTGGCGGAGGAGGCGGTGGAGGTGGAGGCTTTCAGGGCATGATGCCTTGGGACGACCTCAACAATCATTATGGCCTCGGCAACGGCCTTGGGGGAGGTAGAAGACGCCGCACGCATCCTTCATGGGGCGAGTTTGAGCGCATGCAAGAGAGTGTCGAGGACAAATTCCGGCGGATGGCTGAAGAGTACCAACGACACATGGCGCAGCAAGATGCGATGCTGTTTGGGTCAAACGAAGAGCGAAGGAGGGAGCAGTACCAGAAGAACATGCTCAAGACTCTGCAAGAGATCATGCCTCAGCTGAGCCAGATGATTGCGCAGCAACAAATGATGGCCCGTATGGGTGGTGGAGGTGCTGGCGGTGGTATGATGCCGCCAATGGCAATGCCCATGAGCGGCGGTTTGCCTGGAGGAATGGGAATGGGAATGCCTCAGGCAGGTATGGGCGGTATGATGAACCCAATGGCGGCCGCTGGGATGGGAGGTTTTGGTGGCATGGGACCGCCGGCCAGTCCAATGATGGGAGGCGATGGGATGATGGGTGGAGGAATGAACGGCATGGGTGGCGGTGGTGGCTTCGGACGGAGAGCACGACCACGAAGAGCGCGTATGCCTCAACGATCTGAGTATGAAGACGATTATGAAGACTTCGCAGGCGGACCTGGCGGGAGAGACTTTCGACGCGACCCAAGACGATGGAACGACGAGGATGACATGCTTGGTGGCCTTCGTGGCGATGGCGGTGAGTACGTACAAAGGGTTCATGTGATGCTTGCGATCAGCGACTGACAATCGACTTTCGACAGGTTTTTCTCCTAGAGGCCCTAGAGAGCCTCGAGGTGGCGTACGCCCCAGACGCCCCGATGGAAGTCTCGGTGGTGGAGGCATGGCGGAACAGGAAGTGTTCGATTCCATGCGACACCAAGTCCCTCTGCGGGCTGCACGATCGCCTGTCGCGTCACAAGGAGGTTTCAACACACATCCCAGCTTCACCCATCCTCCCGAGATGAGCGACCTGCCGATGAACATGCCGCACGAAGCCGTTTCATCTCCTGCTTCAGCGATGCGGACCTCGTCACCACTACCGCCATTGTTCGCCCCCAGTGCTGACAGACTGCCCCCTGGATATCCTCATGGCTTCCCAGCGGCAACCATGCCCAGCGCAACACGTGCCTATGATCCTACCCTGCCCCCAACATACACATCGAATCCGCTCGACGATCTTGGACCTTCGCCGATGAGATCTGGTATCGATCCCAGAGTCCGCTTCGCCGCCGAAGCGTCCTTGGCAAGATCCAGGGCGGAGGAGGCGGCCAGGAAGGACTAGGATGCAAGAGCTGTTCCACGCATGGGAGATTAATAGGCAAGTATTGGCCGGTCTTGGCCGATCTATCGGGCTCCCTGGCGATGATGTGAAGATGAAGCAATAAATACGATAACTTTTTGATTCTCGAGAAAATTGCCTGCCGTCCTTCGAACCGCCAGTGTTGCACGACATTGGCTCCAGATCTTGTCCCCGTTCTCATGTGTGAGTTGACACGTGTAAGATGACACTCAGACTCGGACCATATCTTGTCCGATCTTCGTGATCAATCCACCTCATGCCTAGCCCAGATGAGCATCATTGCAGGTATTGCGTTACAGCATTCTGCAAGTCCAACTCGATTCGATGCTCGTTAGCGAGCCTATGCCGAACAACTATGCCGACATGTACGATGACAACGCAAGCACAGTGCATTGCTCATGCAAGTTTGTTACTGCTGCAAGACTGGTGCTGCTTCCCATAGTGGCACTATGATTTTCGGAACCGTATGAGGCACAGCACAGCACGCATGACCCGACTGCAAGGAGTCTACCAGACAAAATCACCCTAGATCTGGCGCTCTGCATCTTCACTTCTCGTGGCCCAAGCACCACACCTCATCGGATCTCGATTTCTTGTGCGACCAACGTGTCACTGACTGTGCCCACGTTACGCAGTCTTTCATCGCGGAAAATTGTCATCCGAAAAGAGCTCAATGCATATATCGATCGACACTGCATGTATGTGTACAGACGATGAGAATGAGGGGTTTGGGAGTTCCATGTTTGGGCACTATACCACCAGAGTCAACCTTCCGCCATGCTCATCGGCGGGCAGGCAGGATTGGCATCTGCAACATAAGGTTCTTCAAGCTTGAACTCAAAGAGGTACAGGAATGAAGTGGTCGGATCAGCGGACTTGTTGTGCGGCGTGATTAGCCAAGGAACCAAAGCGAGTGTCCCTACAGTAAGAGTAGAGCTGCGTACTGTCGCTGTATCTTCTTGGTATCAGCTCTTCGTAATAGGTTTCCAGTGAATGCAGAAAGGCAGTCGATCCCGACTCCGTGATACGAAGCTGTGGAGTCTACTCTACAACAAACTCGGAGACACGTGTATTCGCATGCACACGGCAAGCCACGCGACTACCCACACGTCGCCGGCACTAAAGTTTGTCTTCTCGTCCTGATTCGGCTATCCGATAGGTCAAAACAGTAAGTCCTGGTTTCGGACCTATTGCGAGTCAGGAGGTGGAGTAGAAGTGGACCGACTGATTGTGTCGCTGAACATGTGGGAACTGCAGGGTGTCTCCATAGTTTGGATGCGGTGTAACCGTCCATCTCCGAGAACTGGAGAAGTTTTGAAGATCGAAGGCGTGGGCAAGATTTCTGTGAGGTGTGGACGACCGGGCTGTCGTATGGATGGTGCGAAGTATGAGATCATGGAGAGTTGATCTTGCCAATCATCTTCGTTGACGCGGACAATACGCGCTCAAGCATCACAAGACAGTGCGAAGATCACCACCTTCCTTTCCAAGACGTAACGCGAGACTTCATACGGCCGTATAACTCCCTATTTTTGAGTCATAGGGCACAAGCATGATCACGAAGCCGACAGGCAACACAAGCGCCCTCTCAACCCGGATGCGGTTTCCCCGAAGTTTATTCGACCCATGTCGAGTGGGCCGTGGCCCGCCACGCTTTGCTGCGACTAAGAAGCTGCCATCAATGCTGAATGTCGGCTTGTTTTGGAGCGACTCTGGTGGTGACGATTCCGACAGTGTGTGCCCAAGTCCGGTCTTCAAGTCACGTCGGCGACAAGGCCATTGGGAATCGCGGAGCGTTCAGCCAGTCCTTACCGTACATACCACGAGGTACCCTGCTCGACCACGCTTTTGCCGACCACGCGTGGTGACGAGCAATCAGTGGCACAGCACGCCGCAACTTCATAAGGCCCCACAAGTCAGCAGGAAGCTCTCCACGCGAGGACTTCGGTTCGGGGAATGTTTGTTAGTGATTGATGTGCCTTGTGTCTGTGATTTCCGGCTTGGAGCTTGGACCGAAGAAGATTGAGAGCGTTTCGTGACCATTTGTGATTGATGTCGGTCTTCCAAGCATGCGTCTCTGGAAGAACCCCGGGTCGCAGGGCGTGCACCTTCGGGCAAAGACCATCATCGGAGAGAAAATTCAGTAGAGTGCAACTCACATGGAGCACTGTCCAAGGGGTGTGAGTCCCAAAGTAGGGCAGAACGCGTTTACATCGTAAATTCTTTTGCGAACTTCGATCAGTCTCAACCCGAACCTCTTTGAAGGTCCCAGCGCGCAATGTCGTTATACCAGAGTCCACGTACAGAGCCACGCGCGAACCCACCTTCTACCATCACTTGCTGCAGAAGGCGTCAGGTTTGAGTCGGATTGTGTGGTGCAGCGGGGCAAACAGAGGCCGGAGCATGGCCTTGTGACCCACTCTTCGTCCGTTTGTCCCCTCACTCGTCAGCCCTTGTTCCCCTGTTTCAAGAAAGACCTTCAGCTTCCGACGCCGTGGGAACGAAATTGGGAATACGATGTATGGTCCGCACATGCTGTGGACACGCTTACCCGGAATCGCTGCCCACCTTGATCCTTCTATTACAAGCCAGCTGACCAACGAGGAATCAGAACAGAGGCGCCGCTTTTTATGGTTGCCCTTGCGCGATCGTGAAACGCGGTACGGACCTGGTTTCTCTTGTGGTTTGCAATTACACCGCGGCACAAGCGGCGGAGACCACAGTGGAGGTCAGCCGGCGAGTGTCTCTCTCCCATCCTACACGCACCACATTTGTCTCCACGATCGTCATGGTATCGCCTCGTATGCGCCTGCATGTGCGGTGCGCCAGACCTCGTAACCCCAACCACCGAGATGGCCTCGTAGGCGACCCAGGAGATGCTCTCTCTCCAGGTCGAATTGGCAGACTTCGTATCGAGCTCTCGATCTCGCCCTGAAAGCGGCTGAGCGTGCGTCCCGAATTCTGTTGCTCCTCGATCTGGACGACATGGCTCTAGGGTTGAATCTTCGAGATGGTACGGCGCGGAAAGAAACGCTGCAGCCCTGGATCCCGGAGCATCGAGACATCGATCGGATGCAGCACCCCGGACAATCTGGAAGGCCTTCAATTCCTGAGTTCCTACATCATGACACCACAACCCGGGAACCATGAAGTGTTCCAGGGTCAATATCGAACAATTGCATAAATGTATTGGCTTTTGACATTTGCTAGTCAGAAAGTCTAATAAATGGGGCTCTGGCACGCCTTGGGTGGGCCTCGGAAAGGTACAGCCGACCTTTCACTTCAGACTCATGTGAACTCTTAACCTTTACTTCAACATCACCTCACGATTTGCACAGGATATGTGCAATATCTTGTGCTGACCCATTTTCAGAAGAGCGGACGACCGAAACGAGACGAGACGATACAGCAGACAGCGTCTCCGAGGCCAGACAGTTGGAAGACACGTGCCTTTACCATGTCACCTTGTGCACGACGCACCCTGGCTCGTTCGCTACCGGCTCTTCGTCTACAATGACCGGGGAGTGCACAGGGAGTCACCTTAGCGGCTGGAAGGTGATCGAATCCAGCACTCTCCGCATTTTGTGAGTCCGCGACACAGCACAATGAAGGTGTAATTCTAGCGGGATGCCACGGCGCTGTGTTGAATGTCGACCCGCCGACCGCTCTTTGCTACCATGGCGCAGCTAGTTTTTCCAGCCTGCACTGCATGTGCCGACCTCATGCAGCTCCACCATCTCGTCCATCTGCATCCTTGCCCTTTCCCTAGCTCGGCTTTGCGCCGGAAGGAGCGATCCGTACATGTGCTGTCCTCCATTCTCCGACATTCATCCCTACGCCCACTGGGCCGCTCCCGCCTCCTCTTGATTCTGTAGGTACATCAAGAGGCATGCAACCGCATTGCCCGCGATTAGTACAGACGTACATGTACCCCGTGGTAGTCGGGACGACCGAATACCACTGCTTCCTCTCAGTACCACTTCCACCGCTGCCTCTTCCGTTGCACGCAGCGCAGTCGGGGTGCCTTTCTTTCACCGACTTCATCGCTTCGCCGCTCTCGTCTCCTGTCTGTTTCTACATTGCATCTCGGACCTTGCACGCTTGCTCTCGACTCATAGCGGTCACTGGACTCCCTTCATGCCGCGCTGTCGACGCGACTACTTCGAGCAAAGACTCCATGTCGCCATCCACCAGGCCGGTGCCCGTGCAGCCGCCCTTCGAAACGGCCCCCACAGTCGCTATGGCTCAAGCCCAGTCTCAGCGAATGTCCGGCGGACATTATCCACAGGATGTCCAACTGCCACCCATACACCTTCGCGGAGGACTTCAAGGTGATTACGGTCATGCAGGCTCCGCGACTCCGCGTGTAAAATTACCTCCAATCCAATTGCCCCCGCCGTCTCCGCCTCGAGCGAACCCTCCTCGAGCAATCTCAGTGGCACAGCTACTCTCACACGAGCCCTCACCACCGCAATCACGCCCAATGTTGCCGGCATACCCACGATCGTATCATCCCTCGCCGACAAGCTCTTTTGCGAGCTCTCCCGTCGAGCCTCGATCTCAACAGCCTCCTTTCCCATCGCATCGCCTTGACCGTGCGCCAGCGCCATTCCGACAGCCAGCTTCTCTGTACCAGCTCGAACAACACCAGCAGCCGCCTCAGCACCAACACCAGCATCACCACTACCCACGTTCGCATCCACCTTCACTTGCCTCTCAACCAGCGCAGCAGGTCCCAGTCAAGACACAGCCGTACAGTCCTGCCATGAGCGGCTACTCTTCTCCTACAAGCTATCATAGCCGCTCTGAAGCCTCACCACGATCCTCTCTCCCACCATTCAAACCCTACCAACCTCCCAACCTCAACTACTCCCTTATCATCAGGCAACAACCCGTGGCTGCCCGGGCTTGTGGCTACGGCGAGCGCGACCGCAGAGTCATCGATCCTCCGCCGATCCTCGAAATGAAGATTACCGACCCGGAGAATGGCTTCCCGGAGCAAGATTCGGAAGGAACATTTGCCCTGTACTGCAATCTTCTCAGCCCGGACTCCGATGAAGACGAGACCGAGCTTCCTCCGGTTCATCCTGATCAACAATCCACTCGCCGTTTGATGGGACAGACCGTTGCGTCGGCCTACCAAGCCAAGGATGAACACGGCATCGCGGGTACCTTTTTCGTGTTCCCAGATCTGTCCTGTCGATCTCCGGGTCGCTTCAGACTGCGATTCAAGATGCTGAGGATGGATCCTCAACATCCGACGCTGGCTCTGAGGACTATCGCGTCGGCAGTCACGGATGTGTTCAGCGTGTACACTGCAAAGGACTTTCCTGGTATGAGAGCCAGCAGTGGACTGCTGAAAGCGCTGCGAAGGCAAGGATTGTGTGTTGGCGTGAAGAAGGGAAGTGAGGCGAGAAAGGGCAAGGGGAAGGGCAAGAAGGGTGGCGGAGGAAGTGAGAATAGTGAGGACGAAGGCGTAGACGATAGCGAGGGGAGCGACGGGCTGAGCGATAATGGGAGCAAGGATGGCGGAGAGAGGAGGAAGAAGGGAAAGAGGAGGAAGACACAGGATTGAATGCCAGGCTGGGCAATGGTCGGTCGTGAGCGGCATGTAGCGGGTCGACGTGAAGACAGATTGGCTGAGCGTATCACGTCGGAGTGAAGGAGGAGGGACATTTCTGTATCATATGCCTGCCGTATATCAGCCACGGCGTATGTACGAATATATTCTGTGTACCAGCCGTTAAACTCAAGGCACATTGGTGAAAGCTCGACGGCGGTTGTCGATGCTGAGTGGAGAGTTTGACACGAGGACGGATGCGCCCTGTTGTCCAACTTGTACTGTCTTGACAACGACTCAACCTCGTTGCTCTCAAGCCTGAGGCCAGCACCAAAAAGCCCCACCAAAACCTCAATCATCAACGCGCCCGCCAAAACTCTAAATTTTACGCGACCGAACGTGCCTGTGACGACTTTCTTCTCTTTCCCCTCGACACAATCGAGCGAGGCCACCACAAGGTGCAATTGCAATTCAGACTACAGTTTGCGCCATTGGTATTGCAAGACTTGAGCGTCACCGAAAGACTTCGTCAAAATGAAGTATGTTCTGGTATCTGGAGGTTAGTCACATCCCGAGGACTCGAGCGGAGCACAAGGGCGGAAATCCTGACAATGTCTCTTAGGTGTGATCAGCGGCGTCGGAAAAGGCATCATTGGTATGTCTGATCTTCGTGATTCCTTGAGCCATGCACAGAAACGACATTGACCGAGTCTCTCCCACCTTTCAGCCTCATCCGCCGGTCTGCTCCTCAAGACCATGGGCCTCAAAGTCTCCAGCATCAAGATCGATCCTTACATCAACGTCGATGCCGGCCTGATGAACCCACGCGAGCACGGCGAAGTATATGTGCTCGATGACGGCGGCGAAGTCGACCTCGATCTGGGCAACTACGAGCGCTATCTGAACATTACCTTGACTCGACAAAACAACATTACACTGGGCAAGATCTACGAAAGGGTAATTTGGAAGGAGAGGAATGGAAAATACTTGGGCAAGACAGTGCAAGTCGTGCCACACGTTACCGGAGAGATTGAGGATTGGATTGAGAGGGTTGCGAGGGTCCCAGTAGACGACACTGGTGAAGAGCCGGATGTGTGTATTGTGGAGTTGGGTGGTACTGTGGGAGACATTGAAAGCATGGCCTTCGTCGAGGCACTTGCGGAATTGAGGAGAAAGTGCGGAAGGAACAATTTCATGCAAATCCACGTCTCGTACGTGCCGGTGGTGCATGGCGAGCAAAAGACAAAGCCGACACAGATGGCCATCAAAGCCGTGCGCTCTGCTGGTCTGATTCCGGACCTAATCGCATGTCGATGTGAAAAGCCGCTTGAAGCGGGCGCTATCGACAAAATCGCCCGCTTTTGTCAAGTCACCACCGCCGAAGTCCTGGCCGTTCGGGATATGCCTTCGACTTATCAAGTTCCGATCCTGCTCCAAGAACAGAATCTGGTTCCTCTCATGACCTCTGCCCTCCAATTAGACGACCTCCCGCGTAGTCCCGTTCTTCAAAAGAAGGGCATCCGGATCTGGGAGACCTGGAAGCAACTGACTCTCGGCCTCGAACACATCCGCGACGAACTCGAAATCGTGCTTGTCGGCAAGTACCTCGATCAACCCGACGCATATTGTTCAGTCATCAAGTCCCTTGAACACTCCGCCATGTTCTGCCGGAAAAAGCTCAAGGTGTTAAACGTCGACGCAGAAGCCCTTGAGAAGCACACTTCGAAATCCGACCCGGCGGCATTCCACAAAGCCTGGCACCAAGTCTGTACTGCTGCAGGCATACTCATCCCGGGAGGCTTCGGCGGACGTGGTACAGAAGGCATGGTCGCTGCAGCGAACTGGGCGCGTGAGAATAAGACTCCATACCTCGGCGTCTGTCTGGGAATGCAGATCGCAGTCATCGAGTACGCACGCAACGTTTGCAACGTTCCTCTTCCCATCGCCACATCGTACGAGTTTGATGGCGCGGACAAAGACCGAATCATTATCGACATGCCAGAGCACAATCCGGGTGAGATGGGCGCCACGATGCGCTTGGGAATCAAACCGACCTTCTGGCAACCCGGCTCTGAGACATCCAAACTCCGCGCACTGTACGGCCAAGGAGAGTCGATCCACGAGCGTCACCGTCATCGGTACGAAGTCAACCCAGACTACATCTCGCAACTCGAAAGCGCCGGCCTTGCTTTCATCGGCAAAGACTCCACGGGGGTAAGAATGGAAGTCATCGAATTGAAAGACCACCCGTGGTTCGTCGGCGTGCAATATCATCCTGAGTACCTTTCAAGAGTATTGGAGCCAAGCAAGCCATATTTGGGCTTCATTGCGGCGAGCGCGGGTGTGCTAGACGAGGTATTAGAGAGGAGCCGGGACAAGAGTGGGCGGAGTAGCCCGAATGGCGATCTGTACGACGACGCGAGGAGGGTGAATGGCGGCGCTGAGGAGAAGGTGGTTATTTGATAAGCATTGGCACGACAGGGGTTGAACTGCATCAGGCGCACGGAAACGGACTGGGAGGAGTCTTTGAGGAATGGATAGATTGGGCGTTCCAGGTCAAGTCGGCTTGGCCAAAACCTGCTTGCTCTGGCGTTTGCAGAACGGAGCCTTTGTTCGGCAGCGCGATGTGTCCATTACGAGATAGTCGACATCTTTTAGAATACAACTCAACAAGTCGCGGCTTCGTCCGGTACAAGCAAATTCTGAGCCAGATGCGAAATCCAGGGATGATCTTCACCGAATAGATTGCGAGCGCCTGCCTCGAGCTCTCGTTCCAAATTTTCGATGTCCGTGGCGTCGCGCCCAAGCAGTTTCTGAGTCTTGATGAGCGAAAAGAGAGCCATCAATCGATCTGGATGAGCCACTCGAGATTCCGGATAGCTGTTGACTACGAATAGAAATTCTTTCTCGGCCTCTTCATATCTTTTGGCGTAAGTGAGAATACGGCCCCTGTGCAATCTGGCGAAGAGAACCACAAAGTGCGTTTCGCCAAATACCGGCTCTGCGATGTCATGGCCTGACTGCCAGATAGACAGAGCCTCGGTAATGTCGCCTTGTAGTCGTTTGATTCGGGCGAGGTTGAGACCGGACCAGAGGGTGAGGTAATGTCCTTTGCCGAGCCTTGATAGACGCTCGTTGTACACGCCTTGTTCATACGCCAGCGCGCGAACCATGTCGAGCGCCTTGGAGGTGCCGGCTCTTGAACTGTAGCCATGCGCAGCTCGATCAAAGTAAGCCATCGCGAGCGTATCTTGTGCATCAAGAGCATCCAAGTGATGAGGTCCCAGTTGCGTGCTGAGGCCTTTCCAGGCTGCGAGGTTCAGCGTAATCGCCTCGGACAGCATGAGGCACTTCCCAATCACTCGGCCGTAGTGCATCATGGCTTTGAGCGTCGTAACGTGTCCCGTTCCCAAGATCTTCGTAAGTCCATCGAGCGCTTTCTTTGAGTGGATTTCGGCGTCCATTATTCGCCCTTGTACCCACAGACTGCTGGCATATGCATCCATGACTCTCAATGTGTACAGGTCGTCTTCGCCGCGGCCCTTTATGGATGCGATCAGAACATCTCCCAACAGCCTTGAGGCGTCCTCGCCACGGGACTGATGCCACAGAGTATCTGCCATGAGAAGGTTAAGACTAATCGTCGATGCGTGATATGGTCCCAATAGTCGTGTAGCCAGATCCAGGACCAATTGTTGCATGCTCTCTGCTTCCTTCAGCAAGCCACCTTGCTTGTATACTAGGCTGAACTTAACGAGTTGTAACGATTGACTTCTGTCGATGCGAGGGCTGAGTCTCGAAGCCCACATCCCAAGATGCGCTCGTTGCTGAAACTTTTGGCGGAGAGAGGACTCGATTCTCTGCACACTTTGTACGTGTGGCAGCAAGTCTCTTTTGAGCAGTTGGTCCTCATCCCTATCACCAAGTGGAGGCATCAGGATTGCACGTGCAATGACATTAGATGCTACGTGACACCACACAGCCTGGTCGCCCATCATCGGCATCCTGTCTCGAACCCATTGGTGAACGGCTGGATGCATGGAGTAGCTGTCGTCGTTGTTGTCCGGACTGGGGAAGATTAGCTTTGCCTTGTAGAGCTCTTTAAGCGCGCTTCGGACTCGCCCCTCTGCAACCCTCCGATCGATTGTCAAACTAGTTCCTGACTCTGACAAGAATTTCGATAGCGCAGGCCGGCTACCCAGGTCGGAAAGTAGAAAGAGCAGCCTCAAGGTGACTTTGCGAAGTGAGTTGGACCACGATGACCGCAAATGTTCATGGACCCTGCCTTGCAGCTCGACCGGCCGCTGTTCGAGTGCTTCGAGACCAGGATTCTTTACCGCTTCAATGAAAAAGGCTTCTCGAATTCGACGAGGATGAAGAAAAGCCATGACTTTCAAGAGTTCCAATGCGTCATCAACAGACTGAGTCCTCTCAGCCATGAGGGTGTTGTACAATCCATCGTAGCTTTTGTGAATGGCGTTATACTGGTCCCGACGTGCACCTGTTGGGGACATGGCTTGCGTCCGTCTGGAGCTATCGTTGTAGTATTCCAGGTACTCATCTAAGGACCACATACGTGTGAGGATTGTCGCGCCAGCCATGATCAGGGCAAGTGGCAGGTGATTCAGCTGTTCGCAAAGAGCTCTGGCCTTTGCTAGAGTTTCGGGAGAGCGGTCCTCCTCGAGGGAGGCACTGAACAACAACTCCATAGATTCGTCATCCTTGAGTCGACCGAATTCGAATGATTTGGCGCCAACTGTGCCTTGGGTGCTGAGACTTTCGTTGCGAGTAGTGATGATGACAACTCCTTGACTCCCGTCTGGATAATATCGGGCCACGTCAAAGCCCATCTCATCGGCATTGTCCAGGATTAGAAGCCAAGATCTGCTTTGCGAAGACAGCCAGCTCTCCACGGCCGCTAGGTTGCGCTCAACCTTTCCGATAGAAGCCAAGTTTTTGAAAGACTGTTCGGCCAATTCAGCAGAGGTTGCATCGATCCAGAACACCCCCCAGAACCTGTGATTTGAATCAGCGTCCCTGCTGATACATGGGGGTCGCCGCGTACCTGTGCTTGTTCTCCGACGCAAACTTGCAGCAGAATTCCGTCTTGCCCGATCCCGGCGGACCGTAAATAACGAATCTCTTCTGTGACATCGTAGGTTGCGACTCCTCAAATATCGATCGATGTAAAGTCTCAAGCTGCGCGACAAATCCTGTGAATATACTGCTGACAGCCTGTGGAGTGTCAAAGTGCTCGTTGCCCAGGACCTGCCTGTCTGGTATGGAAGCGTGACGAGAATACACGCTTAGGCTGTCAGCTTGCGACAGTCGATCGGAAGTCTGACTTACAGGTTGAGCGCGGTCAAAGATAACTGTAGCTTGCCCATTTGAGAGTCCAGTCGCTTTCGCAGCCTGCTGAATGTCTCATTCTCCGATTGCTGTTTCCTGTATCGCCGCCACAAATCCCAGCGGTTCTGAGCAGATGTACTGCCTACATCAAAGACTTCCGAGAGTACAGTCTCCAGCGCGGCGACTGCTTCGCGACACCCCTTGAGCCTTTGAAGTATCAGCTGCTAAGCTTGACTGGAAATTCCATGCTCGTCAACGTTGGGGTCCTGGGCCACAGGGTCGAATATTTCGTATATCCATTTGCTGAGCTCTCCAAGGTCTGCGACTTCCGTTGCGAGGTCGTCCAGGTCTCTCTCGGTCTTGAGGAAGCCTTGTCTCACATCTTTGATGGATGTAAATAGACGAAAGCAAACGTCGCTCACTCCAATGGCTCCAGCGGCGATCGAAAAAGGATCCATTTATTAGAGCAGCGAAGAACAACAGACGTCCGCCATACACCCGAGTCCTGCGGATGAGCCATGCTTATGGCTGACCAGCTACTTGCTCCACTCAAGGGAACCGTCACCGTCCCAGACTAGCCTGCATATAGACGACTGCCTAAGGCGCCTGCGTCGTCCTATGATTGATCGAGGGCTGCGTGGACCGACAAGTATCTGCACACTTGGTCCCTGCAAAGGCATCCGTATCGCGTCATCGTGTGCAGCCAGTCGTATCGGCAGGCCATCGTCTCCAGAACGAGACACTGTGATCAGACTGTGCAGCCCACGCATCAGAGTGTTCATCTCGCTTGTAGGGGTTGCAAATCTTGCGTTGGACCCGTAATGTATCAGGCGCCAATATCACCGAGTCTTACTGCAAGTTCGACGCTGCACGGAGGTGCTTCGAGGTCGCTTCCTGGTGCTTCATGAATGCGTGATGAATTGCATGTGGAGGAGGTGAGGTACCTGAGCACGCCTAGGCGGGGAGTGGGGACGTGATCGGGGAAACACCGGCTTCTGTGGGTATGGAAGGGTTCAGCCAATTGTCAAGAGATCAAGAGAATTGCCGAACTTCACACGTAGATGCAATGCAGCCTAATGCATTATGTATGCATGTTCTATTGGTCGCATAACTTACCGTACCTGGTATGTTATGGAGCTGATCCCAAACCGCACAGACACGGGTAGGGACGCCAGCGGTTGGAGAAGCTGGCTTCCTCCTTTTATGCATGACTTGCCTTCCTAAACCACCTACTCGTGTCACAGTCGGACTTGAACATGTTCGGCGGAGCAGCTCTTGGGAGTGTGCTCTTGCTCCTGGTCCTAATATATGTGGCCTACAAGTATACTGCATCCGCTGCCAAGTATCGCGTTAGTACATACAGTGTTTCAAAAACCCCAGCTGCTAATATCCGCTCCAGGCAGATGTTCGCTATGGAGGCCAACATGGCTGCAAACCACCAACCTGGGTCATGCCGTATAAGCTACCACTTGCATTGGATGTTCTCAAGAAGGGCTTTCAAGCTGGCAGGCAGAAGAAACTCCTTGGCATGTTCGACCAATATTTTCACACACTCGGCCCGACGGTAGAGGTATCCATCCTTGCGGGAAAAGGCTATGCCACAATGGATCCAGCAAACATGGAGACGATATTGTCCACCCGCTTCGAAGATTTCCACCTCGGACCGCGAAGTGTGGCGATGAAAGCTCATATCGGAGAAGGTATTTTCACCCAGGATGGTCATGCACGGAAGCACTCCCGAGAGCGGGTCGGTAGCCCCGAATGTCTCCTTTGAGCTCGAAGGTGCCGACCATATAGCCAGAAGATCTACGTGGTTTGTATAATTCCGTTCTGCCTTGGGGTTTGCCCTTTGGAACCAGGCTGTGTGATTCGTGCTGCATTTTGACGCAAGCAACATTCCTTTCACCCACGTAATCAGGGGGTGCGGGATGATTGGTCACGTCGGGACCCACTTGAACCGGGACACAGAAGAACCCGTTTTCCTGTACAGTATGGGTATGTACCAGATCTCTGCAACTGCCGCGTCTACATTCGAATATGAAGCTGCTTGGATTAGGGTATGAAGCGGAGTATGGTGCTGAGTTAAGACGGAACTTACGTCAGGAAATCTTTACAGTCAACCCCATGCGCAGCACTAAATTGCTCGTTACTGCTCGTCCGTCGAAGCGCGCACCGCTCTGTACCAGTAATTGTAGCCAGCTTTGCGACACAATGACTGGAGATCCTGCGGTCATAGATCAACATTTAACCCTCGTATACCGACAATGACAGCGCACTTACAGGGTTGTAGTAGATTCCTGAGAGTGGCTGACGACGATGAATTTCGTCGCTGGTCCCTCTGACGCCTATCTCCTTCCCAGAAACAGGCTTTGCAAGGGCCGCCGGAGCTAGGAGAAGCGCAAAGAAGATGTTCTTGAGCGACATGGTGATGTTCGTGTCAATACCTGTAGGAGGGAGGCGATATCCAAGAAAGATGAATGATCAGATAAGGGTATGTCGAAGCAAAGGTATATGAAATCGAAGCGCTGACGATGGGCCATATATATCTTCGTAGATGGGCACAAGAAGTTGCTTTTCGTCCCAGGCCCGGAGTGAGGGCCGAGTTGTTAACAATGCGCTATACTGGTTAGAAACGCGGCCTCACTTTCGTTCCGACGGTACATGTGCTTGTACAGACTGATTCGTCGATACGAGAACTGCCGCTCGCTGCCGAGACCATGTCCTTGCGTTCTTGTGTTAGGTAGTCCAGGCTTCGACTGGTTCGGTACTCGCAGCAGAGCAACGGACAGCGGTTCAAGCTTCGATGTGCGGTGCAGGTTCCGATCCCACTCTCTCGATCTCCGCCCAAGCATAGTCCAAGCGTGGAAAGGTAACGCGGGAATCCTGGTCAACCCGCCGTTCGACAAATTTTCGTAATCGCCCGTTAACGATTCACCGTCCACGACGATGTAAGGGCTTGTCATTCCATGGATCTCAAGGAGAACGCCTGGGGGATCCCCGACGGAAGTGGGGTGTATGCAGAGACCTCGCCTCATTTTCCGAGTCATATCCAGGTATTGGACGGACAGTGTATAGCTGTTGATACGACGTAGGAAGTTGGTAAGACGTGCTAAACAACTCGATCCATATACTTTGCTGGTCCTCGATAGCACAATCCTTGCTTGGGACACGACAGTCCATATCCTTGTAGCCGGGTGAACTGCAACCCTTGACATTTTCCTTATTCACTAAACTCGCGAAACTGGGAAGCGCAGCCAGCCCTAGCACAAAGTTCAGAATCGCATGTCACAGCTGCGGACTCGGAAGCTTAGTCCAGCATCCGGACTCGGGCTTGATCCTCTCCTGCACCTGCTCCATGAACGGGCAAAAGACCCAAATATAGTCTTGCAGCGCACGAGGAAGGGCTGTTTCGGTGCCAGACCCTACCCAGTGCCAGCCAATCTCTCCGGCCAGGAAATATGCGCCCACAGTCGCCGAGGTAGTCCCCATTCCCGCGGCCGCGAATAGGCAGTACGCTGCGTCGCCGAGCAGGGCCATGCCGCCCATCGCACCACGACGGCATCGTGGCGGTGCTCAGCCGTTCGCAGTGGAAGTCTTCAAAGTCCGCGAGCCATCCGCCACAGGACTCGTTTGTCCGGCGCGATGTAGATGGTGCCTTTGTATATCTCACCCTCCTGCTTGGGAGCGGAACGGTAAAGTGCGCAACGTAGACGGCCAGGAAGGCCACCGAACTCGGAACACCAGGACCAGCACCATGTTACGGGTATGAGACCACCGGCCGTCCGCCCCGACCAGGAAGATACTGGCGCTAGCGTCTGGAGGATGTACCGGTTCTTGAGGGAAATGGTTCCATGTCTGGCACTCGGCCAACACTTTCGTACCCACTCCACTGACAAGGTGGTCGTTCCGCTGTCCTCTGAATCAGCAAGACCCCTGCAGTTGTACTCCGAGACCTGTCCCGAGCGGTGTGAAGCTGCATCCGGGCTCCGCGTTCGTTTGGTCATTATGCGTTGAGCTCCCTGTGATTGCGGAATCCGGGTGCAAGATCCCTGCGTTCGGTATCCCATCCCAGTAGATCATCTTTTTTGAATTGCGTCCGCGTCAACAACCAGCGATGACGGGTGAGCGTTGTGAGGAGTGGACGATACAATGCATCCACAAGAGTGGACCAGTGCAGCGTAACGTGGTTATGTGTGGTCTGCCATGCGATGCGCCTACACAGGGCGCGGCTTGCTCTCCTCTCCATCCACGTCTTCTCCATCATGACTTGCGACTGGACTGCCGACATCACTCGTGTCATCGTCTTTGAGTTCCTCACGTTGGTTATGCTCATCAGCGCCGACGCCCTCAGCTCCCCCAGTCCTTCCCAGCAGCTCGATTCCAACATTTTCTTCAGACGGGTTCCAACGATCTCTGTACACAGGCTCACTTTCCCTGCCCTCTTCCTGTTCCACCTCTCGCTGCTGTAACAGGGCTGCACCCTCGGGAGAAGCTGTTTCCTGCTTCCCGGTTCCAAAACCGTGAACGACTTTCTCGTTGATCCATTTCCCGGCATTCGTGCAGGGCCGATCAACAAACACCTCCAACACATGCGCCAAGCCGAACGCAAAACAGACGCTAACCAGTAAAAGAATCAAATAAATCAGCACATTCAGACCAAACCATGTCCGGTACACATCTTCGAATGGCCCGCTCGTGGTTTTCGAGCACAGTCCGGCGTATAGGCTTCGTTTCAAAGGCAGCGAAATGTCAATGTTGATCAGCAAGTGGGAAAGATACAACATGAAGCTGATTCTTCCCATGTACTGAGTCACACGGTACTCCAACACCTTGCGTGCCAAATTCAAGTGGCAACAGCTCGTGACCACGAAGATGGCGCCCCAACCACACCAGAGACGGCCCTCGCTGGCCATGCCACGGTAATCACCAGGCAGCGGAACGTGTTTTGTCCACGAGTAGCCAGGCGAGGTGTACTTATCGTCGCCGCCGTGATATCCCATGATCATGAGGCCAATTACCAGTAAACCTGCCCATAGACGGGACTGCAACGACGTGGTGCGCTTCGACAAATTTGCGAAGCCACCTGCATGCCGTGCATAGTCTGCGAGAGCAAGACCAAATCCAAACAGCCAATAATTCCAGAACGTCTCGAAGAAGGCGTACATGGAGACGAAAAGGATGATGCAAATCCTCCGGCGGTAATCCTGGACTCCGCTCAACGCCAGAATCAACCCAAACACAAACATGGAACCGCTGAATTCGAACGGGATGGTCCACATGGGATAGTTGATGGGCGGCGCGGCGAGGAACGGTATGATGTAGTACGTCTTGAACGGAGAAGCCCAGCTCGGCGCCCTCGCGAGAACCGCGAGAGTATCCCCGCGCGCCGCCATACCTCCGGGTCGTTGCATGATCCAGTCTTCCAGCGCGTATATGAGCATCATGACGAAGCACGGGAGGTACAGCCGGAACCATCGTCGAACAAGGGACGAACTGAGCGAGCCGGATAGCTCTTCCAGGCGATTGGTCCGCACTAACTCAATCGGCCGCCAGGAAAGCACGAAGCCCGACAGGATGAAGAAGATGGCTACCTGCGCGTTACCGGATGACGTGAAGATGCGGAAGATCGGCAGCCTCCAGAAGCCCCAGAATCGAGTTCCTTCTTCGTAGTAGTAGACACCGTCGGGATTGTAGTCTTGCGTGGCGGTGGCTCCGAATGGAGCATCGGAGTAGACAGTCAGCCATTCCAGATGGTAGTGGTTCATCACGACGAGGAAAGCTGCCACTCCTCGCAAGCCATCGAGCCATGCCGTTTCTCGTAAGGCTGGACGTAGCGGAGAGTCGGTCGTTTGAGAGGTAGGCTTGATCCATTTGAAGGTCCTGAACCAATCGGCTATTCTGGTCCATCGAGTCGTCTTGATCCATTCCGGTACCTGCGGGAGTGAGCCCGATGACATCCTTGAGTGTTTGTGCTCGATCGAAAGTCGCAAAAAAGCTGCTACGGGGATTTGAGGGCCGCCGCTAGTGGCGTGATTAATCGGAGCTAGCCGGAGAGTCAACCGGCCGGGGAAGCGCATTCGGGTCAACGTTAAATTCAAGCATGACCTGAGCCTTGACAGCCTCAGGCTTCACCACATATAGCTGCACTCTGAGATACCTGAGATACTCACGACGCAGCATTCTGGTCCTGAATCTGCTTGTGCTCGTAGATTCCGTGTTCTCAACGAGCTATTTCCATGCACGACCCACCCAAGTCAATAAAATACATGCCCATGCTATCTTTGCAGCCCTTACTCTGCCACCCAAACCGCAGCCATACCCATACCAGTTCCCACACACATGGAAGTCACACCAATCTGCTTCTTCGTCCTCCTGAGCTGGTAGAGTAACGTGCTGACCTGTCGAGCACCGGTGCAGCCCAACGGGTGGCCAAAAGCGATCGCGCCGCCAAGCGGGTTGACCTTGCTCATGTCCAAGCCGAGCTCGTTGGCACACCACAGACATTGCGAAGCGAAAGCCTCGTTGACCTCGAAAACATCGACATCGTCCTTGGTGATTCCAGCCTTCTCCAGAGCCACCGGGATCGCCTTCCATGGTCCGATTCCCATGAGAAGTGGCGGCACGCCGATGACGGATGCGGTCACGTACTTGCCCAGAACTTGCTGTCCCAGGCGCTCGGCGGTGCTGCGCTTCATGAGAAGAACAGCGGCAGCGCCGTCTGAGATTTGAGATGCGTTACCAGCGTGGATGGAACCAGTCTTGGAGAAAGCAGCCTTGATCTTGCCGAGAGACTCCGCCGTCACCTCACGCACGCCGTCATCTTTGGCCACGGTGATCTCTTTCTCCTCCTCGGTCTTTGGGTCTGTCCACTTCACCTTAAGAGGTGCAATCTCCTCATCGAAAAGTCCCTTCTTTTGCGCCTCGCCGGCCCTGCGGTAGCTCTCAGCCGCGAACTGATCCTGATCTTTCCTGGCGATCGCCTTGTCCTTTGCCATCTGCTCGCTCAGTTGGCCCATGGGCACTTGACACTCGGCCGCCTTGGGGTTCGCCTGAAGGTTTTCGCTGAATTCAGTCACAGCTGTTGGTCCGTATTGTGTGCTCATGCTCTCGACACCGGCGCCGATGCCGACCTCGATCATGCCAGCCTTGATGGCGTTGGCGACCTCGACGCATGCTTGCAGCCCGGAGCTACATTGTCTGTTCAAGGAGTGGACAGCGGTGCTGTCTGGGAAGCCCGCAGCCAAAGCAGCTGCGCGGAACTCCGTGGCACCACCTCCCGGAGCCAACACGTTGCCGACGGCGATATCTTGGACGAGATTTGGGTCGATGCCAGAGCGCTCGATAAGAGCCTTGAAGGCGCCAGTGAGGAGATCAGCGCCGGCGGTGTCTTTGAACCCACCACGACCTCCCTTGGTGATGGCAGTGCGCAGGCAAGAGGTGACCACGATGTCGTCGGGGTGCTTCTCAAGGAGTGACGGTCTGCCGGACGGTTGCATGTGCGAGCCCACTTGAGCGACACGGTTCTGCGCGGCTTGGTTGGTTCCGACTTGATTAGCCATGTTTGTGCTGTTTGTCAGATATGTTCGTTGTGTATGAGAGTTGTATGAGAGCTGGGAGGGTGGAATGAAAGTGTGAGAAAGAGTACTGTTGTATGCCAAACCACAAATCCGTTGTCTTGTGGACGGAAGATACCTCGGAGCCGGTCGATTTCACATGCCTCGGCCGGGGTCTACAAACAAAGTGTCGTCAGCGACCTTCGCACCTCAACAAGTGTCGAATCGTTCAAGTCGTCGTGACATGTGTATGACCTGTTTGGAAGGGTAGCATCGACAGTAAGCACGAGCGAGATGGATGAAGGCTTTCGGACACTTCTTTTTGTAGTCGTCACCCGTGCAGGGTATTCTAAGGTGGAGGCCAGAATGGCAGGGGCCCTCGAAGCCGCCGCGGCGCACTCCGACGCCTGCTTGGAATTCTTCTCCCACCCAAGTCATCACCTCTTTGTCCATCCAACATCCATCGCGCCTCACGATCAGGCATGGTCTTGGTGGGCCTACGCTCATCACGCGAACATCAACTATGACACGTGGTTGTGGACCGTCCGCGTGGACTTCAAGCTCCGCATCCTGATTCCTTATGCGTGAACGCCATCAGACCGGACCATGCCCCGAGCAGCAGACCACAGGCACAACCAGCACATGCAGTAGTCCTTGTCCAAATGCTTCAACCACCTACCAGGACACTTGGACTGCATGTTTGCTTCTGCCCGAAGCCACAAGCTCGGGCAGCGGCGAGTGACAGATTGGACATGACGGACATCAAGCCACACGGCCACTTTCCTCATGCGTACATAACGTGGAGTGCATCCGTACCTCGCGTGGTGAGTTGAGCTGAGCCGGCTAGCCCTACCCCAACGCCATGTATGATGTCGGCCACTCCGACCATGTCATGAGGACTGCACGCGCTGTCGTCAACTCGTCATGTTGCCAGTTGTGTGCGACTACCCGGAGAGGCACAGCGCATCTGCGGGACGGCTTGTTCCACGTGGATTTCGCGATCCTCCGGCTCCGGTCACCGGTGGCCATGATCTGAGAGATGATGCATGATTCGCGTCTACGACTCGACTCGCCTAGGAGGTGAAGGGACATTTGCGCCTGCAGAGACGTCACAGCTGAGGAAGGTGCGCTATGCATTTTCTCATGTTACTTCGCTGATATACGATTGATCGCAGCGATACAACAAGCAACGCACCCGAGAACCGAGAACACGGTACGACGACGAGTGAGACGAGTGACAAAGGCCGTTGCTGAATCATTTTTCGGTGATACCGGCCTTTCTGGGCATGAGTCGCGCTCGAAGAAGGAACCATTGATGCTTTGTTCCAGAAGGACCAGAACCCCCGCTGTCACCTGTGACACCTTTTAGTCTGCCTAATTATGCAAGATTTGCGATGATTATTCTTGCAAGGCTGATGCCAATGCACGCCGCGAAAAACTTTAAGCTCTCGCAAGCGATACGGCATCCTTCGCGATGCTCCGATCCTTCAGGATTGCTCACTGCGAATCCTGCGGACATTCTCGTCGCTTTGCTCCCGAAGCCCTCATCAGCACCCTTCACAGTGCTCATATTCCTCGGCAGAGCCTTTGCTGCTGATGAAGAGTGGCTCACGCCGTTGGGCCATATACGGTATGGGTTCGCCGGTGTTCTCTTCGCCTTTGTCACTCCTGACGAGACGTCTTTGTCAGGTCATGGCGATCATCAGCTTGTTGTCCCGCAGGCAAATGTCAAGCTGATCTCCTTGCACAGCATGCCAATCCATTGCAGAAGTGCGATCCGGGCTGTACGCTGCGGGATCGGGTTCGCTGTAATGCGCTCGAATTAGCTTTGGCGAGACGAGAAAGGCGTCTTTAAACTTTACGGTCGCGCGCTCACCACGTGGACTAGAAGCCCACAAGCCACAACTGGGGCCTGGGCCGCTGTCGAGTTTCCTTCCATGCCGCAATGATTGGCCCGTAGCGCGAGCGCAGCACCCGCCCGAAGTGACATGGACCGAATGGTCTGTGTTAAAGGGCTTGCCTCCTCCTTCAACGAACGCGCGATGGTTCCCTGATGCTTGCCTGGTCCTCACCGAACAGCACGAGCACCCTGCGAAGAACGTCTGCTTCGTCCTCCTCGCTCTGGAAGATGCCAACCGCCACGAGAGATCACTACACCTCGGGAGTCAGGTTGTCAAAACTACAAACATCATCTCCGGTGCCCTTTACAGCTCCTTCACGGCCCGCTTTGGTAGCAAAGGCTTGCCACGTCATGCCATCAAGTGCTTCCAGAGAGCTGCCCATGCCCACGATCAACCAGATCACAAGTCTCGGTCAGGCTCAAGCAACACTTCTACATTGCTCGTCTAAGCTGTCCAGGGCATGGACGGATCCAGCGAGAAACACGCCGCCTGCTTCCCCAATCGACTCGAACGACCGAACAGAATGTCGACGCTGGCTGGAACGATGGGAGAAGGCCTTCAGTGCCTTTCTTGCAGTCAACATGCCGGGAATGAACGAGGCGGACGTTGCTCGATGCAGAGTCCTCAAGGCCAACCACCTATCTTGCCAGGTTCTGGCATCGGAGAACATCAATGAGCCAGTATCACTCGACACCTTCGAACCCGACTTCCAAGCCATCGTCGAGCTTTCAAGGGCAGTACTTCAACCCTCCGGCAGTCCCACGAGTTGCAAGTCTTCGATGAACTCTCCCTCATCAACAGGCCTCCTCGACGTCCGCTGCCCACTCTCGGTTGTCGCTGCTCGTTGCAATCGACCACACATTCGTGCTCAGGCAATAGAGCTGCTCGGCCGCACACCAAGTCCTCGACGATGAGCACCTCCAGGCTGCCACGAGATGCCGCGGTCGAGTCTCTCATCCTGAATGATCACAAATCAATGCAACCGAACGTTGCATAATTCCGGATCGTCAGAGGCACGCAGGTCCCTCGTCGCAATGAACCTCCTCCAGAAGAGGAAGTGGAGTCCTCTCCGGCCGGTGCCATCGATCAGCGACGCAAGGTTTCCGCGCTCACCTGAGCCGAGCGCGAATCCTTTCTGCGCCTCTCGACCAGTAAAGCAAGCCTGGCGGTGGACCCACGTACAACTACCCAAAGCGGAAAACGACGTTGTAAAACCTTAAAACTTGGTACCTCTCGGCTCGGCACACCTACCAGATCACAGCTCTCACGCGGTGTCTGACACCTCTCAATCGCAATCCCTCGGGGAGTGATGCACCCAAGCACAATCTTGGTCTTGTGCAGGCCTGGCCACGCGGTCTTGTTAGCGCACTCGCCTTGGCAACGTCCTGCTACCGAATTGCAGCAGTCCAGGTTGTCACTCCTCCACCCGCAGGATGCCGAATCTAGGTTCCGCGGCACGCCGGTCTCGGACAACCAAACGAACTAGCCGAACAGTTCAGCTCGGTCACGTACCTTTTCCAATGTACATCACGGCTTCACCCCTCGGTCGAGGGAAGGTTGATCCACCGAACACTGGGAAATTTGTTCGATGGCCGAATGCCACCTCACCTTGAATTACCTTCCCAGTAAGGCGACCACTGGTCGATCGATACGACCTCGCCATCCCTCACACATCACCTCGTGCGCATCCGGAAAACATATACTTTTTGTGCATGAGATGTGCTGCAAGGATTCCGTTGGGGTCATTGGATGATCGTCGAGTTGTCAATCATGAAGCGAACACCCGCTTCGCCTCATGACTCGGAATGATACTTGGTGATATGGGAAAGCACTACTAAGCGAATGCGCATACAACAATCGCAAATTCCTGCAGTCTGTATGGCTGGCCTGACGGCATCGAGGTTCTTCCCTCACGATAGCTAGACCAGTATGATCGCGATCACAGCAAATCAACAATCACACCTAGACCAACACGCCAAAGTCTCATTCGTTCTATCCTCTCCAGGCGTGTATCACACCGGCCTCCACCACGCTCGAAAAGGATCGACAGTCTTGATCACCATCGTCTCTCCGTACCTCATCTACCGGATCCAAGACATTCCCATTGAGCTCCAGTAATGACTGCTCCCGACACACGTTCATATACCACCCGGACCACTTCACCAGTCCCCTCCCGACCTCACTCCATTCCTGAGTGAACCCTGCAGGAACTGAGCTCGTCCATCCCCTCATATCGGTCAGGGACCACCTCAGTGCAATTGGAGGACACCATTTCCGGTTCGCGGCAGGGCTTCCCCACGCGCACGAAACCCGAAGGATCAGCGGTGCAAGTGGTCGCCAACCATTGAATCCTTCACTTCTGAAGTAACGTGGTACGCAGATCGCTTGCGTCGATCCTACGAAGGAAGCTACGAACTGGACGTGTGATCCTTCCACCGCGGGTCAAGTGGTGCAGAGACTTTGAGACAATGCGATGCAGGCCGATTTCAAGGATGTGGTATTTGATCAGAACTTTTAATTCGACTTCATTGATCTCGTGAGAAAGACGCTAAGGGTGACTTTTGCAAAACATTCCTTCAACCGAATTCGCTTCGATTAGACAGTCCGCGCATCCATATCACACCACCTTCTTCACCTCGCCCTCCTCGCTCTCCCCTTCACTCTCGGCTTCAATCTGAAAACCGGCGCCGTCTTTACTCTTCCTCCGCCGTCCGCGCTCCCTCATCGCCTCGTGTAAATTCTTACTAACCTCTTCCAAATTCGATTTCGCGCCACCATTCGAGTCGATGGAGGTGAGTTTGAAGTTTGAACGCTTGTAGTCGTTGCTGCTCGCGCGACTCCGACTGCGACTGCGATTGGGAGTTCCAGGTCGGGTGGCGAAGAGGCCGATGCGACCGATGTTGTGGAAACTCTCGTTGCGAGGCAGGGAAGCCGTGAGGGCTGCGGCGCTGTTGTTGCCGGCGGTGATAGGGGAGGTGGGGCTGGTGGGTGTGAATTTGAAGACGTCGGCGTCGCTGCCGTCCCGGCGGTGGGAGGGTGTGCCGGGTCGAGAGCGTTCGGGTGAGTGAAGAGGGTGTTCTGGGTCCGCGAGGATGCGTTGATGGTCAAAGTCCGGGAAGAGTTCGGGTCCCAGCACGTTGATGATGTCGTTGATCTTTTGGGTGAGATCTTCACGTTTGGCGCGGAGGCGGACGAGAGTGTTGCTCGAGGTGGGATTGATGGAGAGGACGAGTGGTCGGAGGGATTTCGCAATGTCCATTCCGATCTCGCCGAAACGGAGAGCGGCGAAGCAAACGGATGGAAAAAATACTACGCCGAAGATGACAACGAGCCAGAGAGGGACGAAGTCTGGGACGAGGCCTCGTATTCTGTTGCTCCAAGTCCAGTAGACGATGACGATGGTGTAGAAAATGTCCAGGGCGGGGGCCAGAGCCAGAGATACGAGGATTTTCCACGTCGCCATCACGTCTCGAGCCTTGACCTTGACCGTGGATGCTGCTAGCGCTTCTCTTGCTTTTCTGATTGAGATGAGCTTGCCCAGGATGAAAACGGGCGCGAAAAGCACGACACCTGGGAGTGAAGCCGCAGTCAAGACCAACAGCTTCGCCAGTCGGTAGAACAGAATGAAGACGACTTTGTACCAGGAGAATTTGGCGTAAGAGACCTGGTGATCTCGAATGTTCAATCTGAATAGTGCTCTGTTGTAGTCGAGAACTTCCTTGCGAAGCTGAACAACTCTGGGATCGTCCTTGTAGATTTGATAGCCTTTGATCAGTCTCCGATTAAGCTCGACAATGAATGGCAAGGGCAGCTTCTTTCCTTTAGGGTTGTATAGCCTCCTCACAGCTTGGATCAGCATCAAGGTGTCGTAGTCCGGAGCCTGGACAGTAACGGTGGATAGAGCATCGTAGACATTTGACAGAACTTTGCCCACGGCATCACGTTTGCTGCCTATCTTGTATTGTTCGACCAGCTCGGGCTCGATCTCGATCGGCGCACCGAATTCGATGACAGCTCGTGAGCGGAACTTGTGGGCGTGGAAGTAATTCATTCCGACGGGAACGATTGTGACACCGCAGTCAGGGTCCTCGGCGAGCGCTCCAAGTGCCATGATGGCCAGTCCAGCCTTCAGAGGTAAGAGCTCCGTCCGATCATGGCTTCCTCCCTCAGGAAATATTCCTATGCACCCTCCATTGTGTAATCTTTCGAACACCGAATCGTATACCTCTGCCTGGTCCACGTGTGGTGCGACACTGAATTTGACGCCTTCAAAGTCCTTGAAGTCTGTACCCTCTTGTTCGTTCTCTTTATCCGGCAACTTTCCAGTGAGCTGTTTCAACGCCGTATCTCCCTTGAACGGCTTCTTCAGTCTCAGCTCATCCACAGACTCGATCGAGGCGATTTCCGCATTCGCAGCGACGTTATTCACACTCGGCAATACCAATAAGCCACCGGGCATGTATTCTCCATTCTCGAAGTCCACGCCCGTACCCTTGATCAATGTCGGATCCTCTTCTGGTTTCGGCAGCCAGATTTTCCCCTTTGCCGGCTTCTTCAAATCCAACGCTCTAACGCTCTTCCCACAGGCACAGACCCCACCAATGAAGCTCCCCACCCGATAAATTTCCTCCGCATGCTCTTTTCCGCGATCAAGAATGCGATCCGTCGATGCGCATCTTGACGCACCACACGCATCAATATGAGTGGGTCGATGAACTGATTGGCGTGCGGCGCCGCCACGAAGATGACGGGTCCCTTCTTGGGAATTCGCCATGAGCTGCGAGGATGGATTTCTCGGAAGAAGAGGTCGACTACGACGGTGAAGACCCAGAGGAAGATGTCATATACGAGGGCATTGGCTGCATGCTTGCTCTTAGCTTTCTTGCCTGGCATGATCGCGGCGTTGAGCGGAGGGTCGGTTTTCAGGCGATCGGGTCCTAGGCGATGGAAGGTCTCAGGTGTTTCGAGTGAGCATTGGGATAATGGCCGTGGAAGTGAGAGCGAGCGTGAGAGGTCTTTGCATTAATGTCGACGGGCCTGCCGTTGGTACTAGGTATCGAGCCTCAGGTTGAGACGAGTGAGAGAAATGTTGAAGGTCGAGATGAGAGAAGAGTCGAGATGTCGTTGAGAGCAGAGCTTCGGATAAATTTCAGGGATAAACTTGGAAGCGAAGCTTTCCCCGCAAGCGTCGAAGCATCTACACAGCTCTGATCTTGAGAAAGCAGGGCAGTCTTCTGTTTCCCAGTCTACCCTCTGCCTCGTCGACTTCCGTTGTCGAGTCCAGGGCCAGACGTCGCCAGAACGCCCGGCTTGACGCGACAGGTAGGTCTACGACGTTGACGGGTCAACATACTACACACATGGGCGGTGCAGAATTAGTGCAGCACGAACTTTCAGTCGATGGGCATCCTCCGCAAGGCTTCCCTCCATAGCACTCGCGACGAGAGTATACTGACGACCATGCCACATGCTATTCTGGCCAATGAGATTTGGCAAGAAATCTTCCGCACCATAGCTCTCAGCAACGATCCTCAAACAGCTCCACTCGGCTGGAGGAATTCGAAGATCGGTCGTCAGATCTGCAGATCATGGAGAGCGAACATGGCTGAAGCCTACTTCAGCCTTCTACAGGCTTCCCCAGAAAGTTTCGTTATCACCTTCAATGCGGCTGGGTGTTCAATACGGAGAAAGATGAAGATTGAGTATTCATTGTGGAGATGAGTCCGATCGCATAGATCCGAAAGACCGAAGACGGGTGATATCCAAAGAAAGCGAGGAAAGCCGAGAGCCAAGTTGGACGGAAGGCAGATGTGAAGAGTTCCTGAAGATTTCACGCGAAAGAGAAGTTTCGCCGCTGGGAGAAGATCATGACGGACTTTTTGGGCTCATCTGCTGAGGACCGCCAAGTGGTTGGCAGATTCGAGGATGTGCCTTGGTGCATCACTCCGGGTTCTGTGAACAGTGAGCTCCCTGCGCTTCAGTTCAACGTGGCGCAGAAGGAACTGAGCTGTGAATGGGAGGGATTGATAGAGTCGTTCTGTTCACGGGACTTGGAGATAAAAAGGTTTGCGAGGCTCGACTCTCAGCGACTCCAAGCGCTGCGAGAAGAGATGGAATCCCGAGATGCCCTTTGACGAGACTGCTGACCTGTGAACATCGGATACAACGATGGATGATGATGCTTTGATCTTGCGTATCAAAGCTGCTATGCGTCTTGTGCATGTGATCACAACGCTCGTACTTGTCCTGGGAGATATTATTGGTTTCAACACTCCACTTGGCGCGTCATGATGTCAACAATAACGACTTCATCTTTTTGACCTCTTCTACGTCGACCAGATCACCATCACCAACGATTGCGGACGAATGCAAACACCGCGACCCGCTAACCCGTCTTATGTTGTCGATGTTCCCGGATCGCACGCCTCCGCCGGCAATAATGGTGATCCTCCCATTAGCTCTCCGAACGAGTTGACCCAAGCCCTCTAGACCTTCCTCTGCGCTCGCATGACCACCCGAGCTCAAGATCGCCGCACAACCCGTGGAGATGACATCTTCCAGCCCCTGCATGAGACCCGCGACCTCATCAAACGCTCGATGGAAAGTACAAGGCTTCGGACTCGCGAGTCGAACCAACTCCGCCGTCCGCTCCACATCAACACTACGCCCGTCCAAAACACCAAATACGAACCCGTCAGCGCCGAGGGCTTTGAACGTATGAATCTGAGCCTTCATCTCCTCGTATTCATCGCCTGAGTAGCGGAAATCCCCGCCACGAGGCCGGATCATGAGGAAGATCGGAATGGTTGTTCCGCTTGCTCTGACTTTGGCTAGCCACGATACTGGCGGGGTTTTCCCTCCCAGATGTTGATCTGCACAGAGCTCGATCCTTTCGGTGCCGGCTGAGGCGGCAAGGATTGCGCTGGAGATGGAGAAGCAGGCGATTTCGAGGAGAGGCATCGGTGCGGTCTCCGAGACCGCGAGTGATTTTGCAAGATAACGCAATCGACTTGATGCTCTTTAGCTCATGCGGCTGATGCGGCTGATCTGTCGCGGAGCTCACGCCTTTTGAGAAAGTTTGATAGAGTGCCAGAGGGCGATAGCACATGAGGTTACGTATGTGCGAGGAAGTCGCTGAGTCATCTTGTTGGTCCTCGCATCTCGCTGTATCTTGCACATCTCCTTGATTCTCACGATGCGATGTCAGGTCAACGAGGGGTTTCATTGAATCGGGCAATAATCGATATCTTCCTTCCGCCAAGACTGCGCCCATGTCTCACGATGTCCAAGAGCATGCCGACAATATCGATGGGATGTTCCGTGGGTTGTTTTGGTCTTGGCCTCAGGCATTCTTATCTCTTCTCGTTCCTCGTTCCTCGACCACCGATCGCTCCCGCACATGCAACCACACCATCTCTCACTCTTAATCTATCTGAGTGTGTCGGCGACAAAATTCAAGAAGAGCCGCAACGGTGCCCTAAGCCATGAACGACGTCGACATCAACGGAAGCGCCGCGGAGCGCCATTTCTTTGACTGGCGGGGGATCGGGAGCGCCTTCCACGCCCATCCTTCCGCTCTAAGACATTGCTCTGATCGTTCAAGGCTCCGGATTCGTCCTGTCGTGCTTTTGGCTTCCAAGATATCAACTAGAACTCCCACCTACGCACTGCCGTGTTGGCCCTTTTGATGGCTTGTCGATAAAGCTTCCAAGTTCCAGCCACACCTCGACGGCTCACTTCGCATGGGATCGCCGGCGAACTTCCTCCCGCGCGACTTGCTACTTGCTTGCTACTACAGTACCACGACCGATGAGCAGTACATCTGTAGAGTGCAACAGCAGCCGGTGCCGACGCTCGGCGATTTCAACACTTCCACGCTTTGTCTCAACGTGTCCATTCGAGAATCATCCTGCCCGCAAGATGTCTGAGGAGCGCCAAAATTTCGAGAGCAATCCTTTGTTGCTGCTATGGAAGTGAGCTGTTCCGATGACTACGAGATCGATGTATCACCCGTCCGCTGGAAATGATCGCCGTGATTTGCGAGGCATGGAGTCGTAGTCCGGTCCGTCGTGAACGAGAGTTTACCATGGTGTTATTCGACAAGCAGGTACAAAACGTCGAGCAGACCGGCGTGGCGCTAACGGCCAGCCAGCGCCACCGCTCCAACCTCACACGTGCGGAAAGCCCCATTGAGCAATATGTCTCTCTTTGTCTCAGCGCACAAAGATCGCTACCATGGCTGGGTTGTTAGAGGATCAACTCCTGTCGGGAGGCACTCTACTGGGTTGTATATGGGTGCCTCGACTGCCACCGTTTATCACACCGTTCATCCACGTTCAACCTTCTATCTTCCTTCATACGCGACAACCTCGTGGCTCAGATGCTCGCCCTCGTCTCCCTGTTCGCCGCTTCGGCGCAGGCGTTCTTTATCCTCACGCAGCCTGTCTTACTCACGACCCGATTGGACCCGTAAGTCGCCTTCTCGTCGGGATCTGGTTCGGTGTCAGACATCCGCTGATCTCTTTCCCCTTAGAATCGTCAACCCGGGGACGATTTCAAGCCATGTTCACTCCATCGCCGGTGGCTCCAACTTCGACAAGTCCATGACCAATGCCACAGCGCAGGCGTCAACATGTACCACAGCATCCATCACAGCCGACAAGTCGAATTATTGGATCCCGCAACTGTACTATTACAACCCAAACACCACAGGCTTCCAGGCCATTCCGGTCTCCGCCGTGAATACGGTATGTCGAAGTCACCTTTGACGATCGGGCTTGTCTAACAACTTCGCAGTATTACCTACCCCGGCATGGCAAGAACGATGTCGTCCGGGCCTTTCCTGATGGCCTCCGCATGATATCGGGCAATCCATCTCGCCGTGGCTTCAATGCCAACAACCTTGAGGATCAAGCGATTACCTACGTTTGTCTGGGCAATCAAGGACATGAAGATGATCCGGAATGGGCCCAGCGCAATAGCTTTTTCAACCACAACTGCCCAGGTGGTATGCGCGCCCAGGTCAATTTCCGCAACTGCTGGGATGGTGTCAACCTCGACTCGCCTGACCACAAGTCGCACATGGCCTGGCCGATGAACGGTGACAGCAGTGGTAATGGTGACTGTCCCGCCAGCCACCCCGTCAAGGTCGTTGAGCTCTTCTATGAGTTCATTTTCGAGGTCCAGAATTTCCCCTTCAACGCACCCGGAACACCCACCTGGGTGCTGGCTAACGGTGACACCACGGGTTACGGACTTCACGCAGACTTCTTGAATGGCTGGCCGACATTGGTGAACGGTAGCAACGTACTTCAGCGGGCGATTGACGAATGCAACCAGGACAATGGCGTCGGAGGCAATCTCGGCGACTGTCCTCCTTTCGCCGGTCTGATCAACAGTGCCCAAGCGGCAGGCTGTCGGCCGCAGAATCAAATGATCTCTGAGGATATCGGCATGGGATATGAGATCCCATTGCTACCTGGCAACAACCCTATCTGGATCGGCGACGGTCCCAAGCCTTCCAGAGCCAACTACACCGAAGGCAACACCACGTACACCGACTTCAAGTCCATCCTGCCTACCGGCTGGAAGGCTGTGGGATGTATTGCCGAGTCCACGTCCGGGCGCGCCCTCTCCGCCTACTCCTTCACATCGCCCAACATGACCCTCGCCAATTGCGCATCCGGATGCGCAGCACGAGGTTATGCCCTCGCCGGTGCCGAGTATAGCTCTGAATGCTACTGTGACAACACGATGAAGAACGGCGCCTCCAACACGACTCTGCTCATCGGGGACAAGTGCAACATGAAATGCGCCGGTAACTCGTTCGAGACCTGCGGTGGATCGCGAACGCTTAGTCTGTCTGTCAACAATGTTGTATTTCCCGACCCCGCCGACAACTCAACGACGTCGACGACTGCAACACCTTCTGCGACTTCAGCCACTGCAGTTTCTTCGGCCTCTTCAATTGCTTCGACCACGTCAAGCACTTCGACTCCTTCGGCCTCCTCTACCCCTTCAAACCCCGCCGTTTTCGCTGGTGTCGACGGCTGGTACAAGAAGACGCAGAACTGCGTGACGGACGTCACCGGCAAGAGAGCCTTGACTGGCTTCTACATCTCCAGCGGCCAGATGACTCCCGCGGCGTGCATGTCTGCGTGCTCGGCCAGAGGTTTCACATTCGCCGGGACTGAGTATTCAAGGGAATGCTATTGTGGCTCGTCCATCGATGCTTCTTCCCGTGAAGCGAACTCTACTGACTGCAACATGCCGTGCACCGGTCAGTCCTCGGAAGTCTGTGGAGGCCCTTCGCGCCTCAACTTTTACTACTTGAATGCGACCGCTGCCACTGGAAAGTCCAACTTGCCGAAGGATTGGACCGCAACAGGCTGCTGGAACAGCGCAGCGGGGACTGGCAAAGCCTTTTCCGGTCCTCTTATTGCCAATGATATGATGACGAACGATGTGTGTATGCTCGAATGCCAGAACAGGGGCTATGCGCTTGCTGGTATCGAGTACGGAAGGGAATGCCGATGCGCCCAGTCCTTTGCTTCTGGATCCGTCCAAGCCGCTGCTACAGACTGCAACTTCTCTTGCGCTGGCTCACCTTTCCAAGTCTGCGGTGCTGGCCAACGCATGACGACCTTCAAGTACACAGGCACCCTGGCCGCACCCGTCGTACCAATTCAGCCCAACAACACCAATGTCAAGATTGCTGGTTGGACTGACCGTGGCTGCTACAGCGAGGCGACCACCGGCCGAGCGCTCACCCGCTACTCGTTTTCCGGCTCGGACATGACCATTCCGAAATGCCTCGCAGCATGCGGTGCGCGAGGCTGGAGATATGGCGGAGTGGAGTACGGTGCTGAGTGCTTCTGCGGCGATGTGTTTGCCAGCGGAGCGGCGCCAACTTCCAGTGGATGCTCGATGGTCTGTGGCGGCGATAACATGACCCTTTGCGGAGGTTCAAGCCGACTCAACGTCTTCGAAGCGACCGTGGTGTCTGCTCAAGAAATCAAGGTCGCTACGTCTTCAAAGCCTGTGTCTACAACCGCAAAGGCTGCGACCACGACGGTAAAGCCTTCGACCACGACACCTCGCTCCAGCACCACATCGACCCGAGCTTCCGCCACGTCCAGCAAGAGCATCATTTCTACCAGCTCTGTGGAGGCGGCCATCGCTGCCGACAGTTTCGTGGACTCCGAGATTGCGCCCAGCTCAAAGGCTGCGACATCGACGAAAGCGGCGACTACGACCGCGAGAGCAGCAATCACCACAGCACGCAGTATCACGACTACAACTCGCGCTGCCACGACGACAACCCGCGCGTCCACCACCACCACAGCAACCCGCCTATCATGCCCATCCAACGTGCCGTTCACCGTATCAGCCAATGGTGCCGCTGGAGCCTTCGTCGGCGCATCTACGAACTCGGTCAATCTCTTCCAATTCACCAACACCAGCGTCGCACTTCCTCTCCGACTCGACAGCTCCTGCAACGTCATCGCCACCGCGAGCGGAAAGACAATGACCGCTTCCACCTCGTCCCCCTACCAGGTCTCCTTCGCCGGCACAAGCCAAACTTCCCAACGAGCCGTGTGCAACATCGTACCTGCAACTCAGAACGGAAGGAACTTCCAGGAACTGCAATGTACGTTTGGCACTGATGCGACGAAGATTTTCGCAACGGATGGTCAGGGCTATTTGTTCTCTAGAACTAGTAGCTCGAACACTGCTGTTCGATTGGAGGTCTCTTATCAGTCCGCCACCACGACTCAGCGGACTCCCGCGAGGTCTGTGAGGCGTCGGTCGCGGGAAGCGTGAGCGGGACTTTTTCTTTTAGCATCGGCGTCAGGGAGTCGTTCATAGCAAGTATTTCAATTTCATCAATACTTCAACAAAGGATAATGATGCCTGGTGTCAATTTCACAGGTGAACGTATCGCTGTGGACAGGATCGAGGCTCGCATCATCCATGCGAGATCGTGGACCCTGAGGTATGAGGCAAGGCCCATGCTGGACGGAACGTGGATTGTCGGCATACAGCCTATGCTGGACGAGAGACGTCATGAGCTCACATCCGAAGCTTCGTACACGGTAAAGTACGACGTCGACAAACAGGGATAGTAGCAGCACTTGTGCAACGCCGTCGATGTACCTCGTACGTGGCATTGTGATGATGCATCGAGACTGGTTGAGGATTAGACTCTGCCAGCTTCCCTTGCCTTGCTGTCGCCTGTCTGCGCTGCTTCGCCTCGCTTTTGCGTTGTATTGCCAACTTGAGTAAGTCAAACGGTTGATCGACGGTTAAAAGACTGAACGCCTGGAGGTAGGGAGAGAAGAGTCCGGAACAGCATGGCGGTCCGAAGGACCTTTCTAAGCCGCCGCAACTGCGATAGAACCCTCCAGTCAAAGGAAGCAGATCTTGCACAAGGAGGGGTCGATGTATTGTGAAGACGGAGCATGGAGACTTCGCAAAGTGGATGAGAAGGACTTCTTGAGGAAGTTCACAAACAGCGGAACCTCTGAAATTCCAGCGCAAATTTTGATATTATAATTCCCGACTGCCACGGTCTCCGTTGTCAATTCCGCTAATTACCCAAACCTCAACGCCTCCGGTCTTCGCTCAAACCCACTCTTCCTCCAAGTTCTCGTCACTTACTACCAGTACAGGTGCAGTACTCCGCGGATTCCTTCTCGAAGATCTTGGCCGCGTATCGCGAATAAATGACCCGCCGCAGTATAAATACTGGCTATCACTTTGCAGGCTGCCAATAGTGGCTTCTTGAAACCATGGTACCTGTCGTCGCATACATTAAACATGCAGTCGCTGAAGTGATTGTTGCAGTCTGACATCGTTGGGACGGCGCAGTCCCAAAAGCAGAGATCGTGTGCGTTGCAGCATTCGGTGAAGCTGAACTCCGGCACGAGTTTGCCAAACTTCGGATCACCACAGCCATTGGGGCGCTTGTCTGGAGGACTTGCGAGGGGACTAGCGTTCTGTCCAGCTGGGCATCGAGTCGTATCGTCTCTCTTGGCGAGGATTCGAGAGGCCGACTTGGCTTTCTCCAGGAAGACATCGACATCGTAATTGTATGCGTCCAGGGCGTGGTACGTGGAGTCCGGCGACTGAATTGTAAGTGCTGAGCTCTTGCCTTCGTACGTCGCGCCGATGTGGCCCTTGCAGTCGACTGTAAAGATAGACGTCGCCACTTTCTTGCCGTCGACTTCTTGGCCGGTCGGTCCAGTAGATGCTGGGGTGAGGACAAGGCTTCCATCGTCCGCTTTGCCGACGAACTGTGACTTTGCCGGGTCGTCCTCGGCCATGACCATGTCGTATACGCCCGCCGGTGCGCTTGGTGATTTCTGGAAGTGGAAGACAGGAACATCGTCATTGGTAGCATGATGCACGGACTTGGCAAGCTGGAGACAACGTTTCTTCTTGACCACTGGTACAAGGTCTTTTCCGACAATGTGGAACACGCTCTCCTTGGAGTCTGGATCGATGATACACTTGGCGGTCGCAGGCGATGCCAAGAGTACTGCGAGTGCCCAGAGCTGTTGGAGCTTCATAGCTGGTGTTGCTTGAGCGTGGTCTGTAGATGGAAGAATCAAGGCAAGTTGCTGTGAAGAGAAGGCTGATTGCGGATCAGAGAGCACTGTATCGGCATTAAGAGCTTGCTTTATACCATCTTTTCTTCTCTCAATGAGCGAGTCATCGGGTAGAAGACTGTGCAGGGCGTGGAATTGTCGGTTCGTGATGCCGTGACGGGTCCCGGTTCATTGCCTTGCAAACGGGCCTTTGACCTCAGGTCACAGTTGCAGGGCGGCGCGACAACGTAGCCGCACGCTGCGGTGGCGGTATCCATGCTCTTTGAACAGCTTTCGCGAAAAATATGCGCATTTTACGGTAGTTGCAACCACGCCCTGTCGATGTCCAAGGCACAGGGCGGCGTACGTGAAGGTCATAGTCGGGTTCGACCGCCAGTTGCTTCGCGAGGCGCTACCTACGAGCTCTGTGCCGGTGGTCATGTTTTCCCAACGAGCGTGAGTTGCTGCTGCGGTGAGTTCGGTTGAGCGCGGGTGCAATCGGGACAAGCTCACGCCGATGCGATCTGGTCTGCAAGTGTGGATCCGCGTGAGGCCCCCCAGGTAGAACTTGCACCTCGTGATACCTGACGTGCGGCTTAGCCGTGAGCAAACATTCAGCCCCAGCGATCAGGGCGCTAGAGATTGATACAGCACATTGACGCATCGGAGTGCTGTGCATCCGCACCCGGACTGAGGGTAAAGGCCGGTTCACAGACAGATCATACCAATTAAGGCCTGTAGATGCCCCTGCCTGGCAAAAGAAGAGAGCACTCCGATGTTCGCCCGCTGTGTTAGATCGACGTCGCACGAGCAATTGCCATGTTGAGACTCCTGGGACAGGGACCCTCACAGGATTTGCGTCATTTTGTGGTGCCTCGACCTTGTGACCCCTTGATCTGGCTGTCCGCTCGCCGCGTATGAGGGCAACTATACGTTTCCTGGTATTGCTTCAGGAACAGCTGCAAGGGCGACTCAGTAGCTTTTCGCTTGTAGCTCGATTCAACTTAGAAGGAGGTAGCCAGACTTGCATGCACCTGCTTTTGCACTGCCTCTTCTTCAGCGCCCTCCGAGGTAGACCCGTGGAGTCCAAATCCGGATTATTGTTGCGGTCGCTACACAACACCTTCCTGTGCCTGTCTGGATAGCCTTTGCACGCGTTAGTAGTATGTTTGTTCACTCTCGCACATCGACGTCGTTTTCTGGAATTCTGAAGGTTGCTGGGAGGTGCAAAGGAAAAACTCACGAGTAGCTCGTTTTCAAAGCCACATTGTACCGATGCTTGGGTGCAGCAGAGATTGGATGACGCCGCTTCTCGTCGCCCGCCGGTGCTGCATGGCTGGCCATGAGCAGAGGAGGATCGGTAGCAAGATTGTGAGGCCGAAGGTTGTGCATCCTGGTCCACTCGTACCGTCTGGAAGGTGTATCGCGTCTGTATGCATGCTCCGGCCTAACAGTGTTGCAATGCTCGTGCACGCCACGAGCGTTGAACAAGCGTTCGTAACAAGTCAGGGCGATCACGAGGTACACCGAGAGGCTGGTCCCAGTCCGAGCGAGAAAGTCCTCAGGACATGCTGGCAAGGCATAGCAGGGAGTAGTCTGAGCTGTTTCCGCCGTTGGAAATCGCTCTCGCCGCCGCCCTTGATGCCTCGTGCCTTGGCTCAAGTCTTCAACAAGGTCACATGTCAAAGCTGTATGCAGTAAGAGCTGAGACCGGGCGTGGGTAAGAGCGTGATAAAGAGGGAGGTAAGGAAGACATTGAGGAAGTGATGTCGCAATAACCAGGTGAGAATTCCGACAGGCAGGCAGAGGCCAACATCTGATAGGCTCGATAGAATAAAAGCGGGGCGTCGAGGTGGCAGTGCTCGTCGATACAACACAACACCCATCATCATATTGCCGTAGCGGTTCTTGACCCATCACCATCTTGCCGGAGTGGTTCTTGGTCCAACACCGCTGCGCCGAGTACTGTGCGTAACGAAGTCGCGTGATGCCTCGTATGTCGTTAACAGGGAGCTTGCCTTCAATCGTCACCTGGACTGCACAAGCGGGACTTACAACAGGTGAGGAGAAGAGAAGAGACTTAGACTATGATGTGCATCCGTCGTACGTAAAACGCTGACATGGCTCAAGCAAACTACATGCGATCAGACCAGGAAGTAGTTGCTTTCTCCAACTCCATCGGCTTGACACGAACAGAGCCGAAGGTCGTATGATCTTCGCGAAGCGACGCCCCGGAGAATTATCGTTGCAAGTTGTGAACTTGAACAGAGACCGCAGACGGACCACCTCGCTGGAGGACTTACGGACCTGCTGCTTGTCCAAAAGTCATCGCTTTCGATAGCCGTGTAGCTTCGCTTCTTCAGGTCCAACTACCAGCCAAATGATTCGGGCAACAAGACTCGACTTCATGCTGCACAGCTAGCGCCAGCGATTCACACGCTCCTCTTCGTACGCCCTCTTGGAGTATTGCTGCCATTTACTCCCGCTACTGTACTCCATCTCGTTACCATGCTCTGTCTTGCTGCCGACGATATCGACTGCTCCCAGGTAGCTGCACTGAAAGGTGCCTCGAAAGCTCGTTCCGTGGTTGCCGAAAATGAGCTTGAACTCGCTACGATCTGCCGAAGTATCGATCTGTCCTTCGCCGGCCTCTCGGCCTCTCCAAACATACTCGAACTTTGACTGGCCCTTTACCTTGAAGGTCTTCTTCGCTCTGGCGGCCGCCGGTGGGTATATGCGCATGACACCTTCCACGATCCCGAATCTGAAAATTGCACAATACCTTGGGATATGCGGTAGGTCCTTTACGAGCCGGCTGTCCTCACTGCGCACGTTGTCGAGTCGGAAGTCATCTCGGTAGACTTTCATCGACAACTTGGCACGTGGCCCGGAACTGTACTCAGCCAGCTCTTGGCACTGCACTTTCCAAGATCCAGTAAGATCCCAGTCGTCCATGCTTTTCGCCTCATCCAGCAAAGCAGTCTGCTTATCACGCTCTTCCTGCTTGCGCTGTTTCTCTATCCGGATAGCTTCAGTTTTAGCTGCCTTCTCCTCGATAGCGGCCTGCTTGGACAGCTTCCTAACCTCCTGCTGCACAAGGCCTGCTTTGCCAATGATGGTCCAGGCGCCCCAAGACTCGAATGCATCCCGCCTCATACTCGCAGGTGGCTCCACGATCTGACAGCCCAGCTCAAATTGTTTTGCCCAATGTTCGAGAGCGGTGGACCTGGTTTGTACCACTAGGCACGAGCTCCGTATCGCAAGGTCTCGCTCGAGCAAGTCCGTGAGCGCTCGCTTCGCATCCGATGCGACCTTCTTCTCGAATCTGACGGAAGGGTCTGCCCACCAAAGATCCAACTCTTCCTTTGCCTTTTGCTCATTGTAGGCATCTAGAAGCTGCTGCATTTGATCGAGTTCTCGTTTGATGTCGATATCCTTGGTGCGAATCCGGGCCCGAATGCGAGCTTTGAGATCGTCCACCTTTCCAGTAGTTCTCAAACCACGATACGAGCATTGCGCTTGCCAGTAGTCTTTACTCATCTTCGGCGCCCATGGCTGATGCTTTGCCAGTGCTCCGCTTTTGATGTACTTGGGTGGTGGGTCGTATTTGTCGACATCTGCGTCGAAGGTATGGTTGTAGCGTCTCAACTTGTTTTTCAATTGTTCGGCTTCTTCTGGGCTCATGGTAGATTGCAATGGAAATCAATGATTTCGAACCTGATTTCGAGATTTGTTGTTGTCGAGAGGAGAAGTTGTGTGCGTTCTCACGTTGGAGAGATAATCCCACCTTCCCCTGGTCTCACTAGCGTGGTTGCCTAAACTCAATGGCGAAGTGCCGAGCTTCAAGCAAGTCTTCTCGTCTTCCTCCGTCTCCTGCTCTTCCCACTCATCATCGACCTGGCCAACTCGACAGCTCAATTCCTGCTTGCGGCTTGTTTATTCTCTTCCACTGTCTGTCCCTTTTCTGTCCCAATCGCTTCCGCCTCGCCGCTCTGTACCACATGAACCATGCTCCGAAAAGGATGCCAGTCATTGGCACAGCAATGACGCAAAAGATCCAGAAGCTGTTGATTCCGTCAGCATTGTACGATACCCTGACATGAAACGCCATGACTTACCTCTTGGCAACTCTCAACACCCTCCTCCCGGCTCTGCCCCCCTCGAGTTCGAAGAATGGCATGCTAAAGATCGAACTGATCCCAGTAGCTGGAAGGAATATCAAAGTCAACACTGCAATTGCCTTCATGGCATTTGAGTCGTCCTGCATAATCCGGCTGTCTTGTTGCGTCACGAGGTTGAAGGACAGACTGATGACGTTCGCCATTCGCTTTTCCAGACTTCGCAGGCGGAGCTGAGTGGAGCGGAACGCGTTCTGTCGATATACCAGGGAAGAAAGCAATGCGGTCTGTAGTCTGGTGGGCGGAGATGGTGTGTGTCGCTGGACGTGCGAGATATGGAGTAGCATCGTGTCCAGAGTGCAGAGAGATGCTTCAACGGCTTCATTCAAGTAAGTGCAGTGCTTGGAGATATTATGCAGACCAGTGAAGTCAACGGCTTCAGTCTCATGTCTGGCGTTCGTTGCTTTCTTGTTGTCCTTGGTTCGTCGACCAGCTCGTCGGAGTGTCCACTGCTCTTTGCCGCGGAAGACGTCGGCCAGTCCCCAAGCCAGATCGTCGATGTGGTTGTACAGATCCTCTTCGACAATGACGAAGAGTAGAAGAGGTTCCTCGATCACGTCTCTCCATGCCGGGTGAGCGAGGAGGCGCTGGAACCGCTCGATGAGACTTTTTATAGCGCCGAAGAGAAGTAGCGTGACGCACTTTGATCCATCGGGTCGAGTCCGAACGTGCAGATGAGTCGAGGAAATGCGCCAGCTGGAGTCCGCCTGGCTGACATCTTCTGGCTCTCCGTTCGCAGAGGCTTGAACAAAGTAGGGAGCCTTTCTCATGTCGACAATCGTCGGCTCTCCTGTCTCCGGGTGTGCCTGGACGATGTTCAGATCCTTGTAGAGAGAATGCGACCAGGCGACGTGCACTTCGGGGTCGTCAACACTGTCTTGAGCACCGAAGGAATGTGCCACAGATTGAATGCGTTCTGCGAGGGCAGCGCTTGGGATCGAATAGTAGTTGAACAGTGACTTGAGTGCTTGTAGCTCCGCAAGACTAGAAGCATCCATAGGAGCTGCGACAACGCGGAGAGCGGTGGTGGTCGATGCCTGATCCCGATTTTTGAGGGTGTTGGCGGAGCCTTGTGGGGCGACTGGAACTTCGGCTGGAGTGATGTTTGCGTCGGTATACCATTCAAACACACGGAGTGGGAGTGTCTCCGTTGCGACAGGACGAACCAGAGGCTCAAAGTAGGCCCTCCATCGAGTCTCATCCTCACAGAAGGCCGACATAATCTGAGTCTGCGACGATTGTTGGGCAATCTTCCAGAGATGCCACGTCTTCAAGCCAGGACAATCTGAAATCAGGCAAGGCCAATGCCTGTCATGTCGACGAAAGTTCGTGGATCAAATTCGTCGCCCAGGCGAAAGACACCATATTAACATGACCTCGCACAGATTGAAAGGCCACATCTTGTGAGATGCGGAAGTGCATGCATAGCGCCACTTATCGATTTCTTCGGGCTAAGCGCCTGCCATCCCTGCTCGTGGCAAGCGAGGACGAAAATAGACTTTGAGGCCATCGTTCAAGGGTGCTTGAAAGTGAGTGAATGCACGTTCAGTCGACAGGACTGTTCTACGTGATCAACCAAGGAACATGCGATTCATCAGGATCTCGCCGCCTTACATTCCACACACGCTTGTAGAGAATCAAAATCAGCTGTCCGCTGCCTTGATCTGGCGTACCAATTTTCTCGGCTTCTTTCTCTCCACCGGCGGAGTCGCAGCGGCATCACCGTTCGTCTTCTCGGAGGGTTTCCTGGCAGGCGGAATCGGCTTCTTCCGTGCAGCAGGTGCTGGCGCGGTAGTAGACTGAGCGGGCTTCTGCACGGGCTTCTTTGCGGTAGGCTGAGACGGCTTCTTCGCCGGTGCAGGAGCTTCCTCAGATGGCCCATTTGTTAACCCTTGCGGCGACTTCTTCTTCACAGGCGCGCCAGCGCCGACGGAATTCGCAGCACTCGATGCCCGTCTGACCACCGGGGCAGGCTTCTTCCTCGGTTGCGTTCTCTTCATTGCCGCGGCCTGGCTCTCCTCTTCCTCGACCACGAACTTTGCATCTGTAGGCTCTGCTCCATTGACACTCGCTCCTTCCACATCCTGCGGACAGGAACTCATCACCACCACGACGTCCCTCTCGGCCTTCAATCGCACAAATTCGCCGGTCTTTGCTGTTGACCGTTCCAGTCTCATTGTTCCATCATCATCCCATCTCACGTCCATGAACAGGTTGAGCGGCGCTGGGACAGAGTTGACCGTGACCTCTGCACCGATGGCCTTCGCACCTTTTAGTCCAGCACGTTCATTCAACTCTTTGAGCGCCAGCACTAGGTTTTCTGCGCAAGATCCATGTGATTCCCAATTCTCCACTCCCAGGTCCCGATATCTCATCGGATCACAGGCTGGTATGAGAGTGTCGTGTCTCTTCGCCGACGTTGTGTCCTCGATGAATGTCAGAACCGGGTCTCGAAGATTGGTCAAAAACGTATCGTTGACCTGAGGTAATAGGTGGGAAGTGCTGGAGCGAGTGTGCGTGAGGGACAGGAATTCCATCGCAGGCGCGTGGGCCGCGTTTGCGGCATTCCAAGCGGAGTACCCGGCGTACAGGGAGGACGTGTAACCAGAGCCCGTTGCTGCAGCCATCCCGACAGCGCCGACGGGCGTTTTGGAGAAGTCTTGAAGTTGTTGCAAATACGACTTCGACTTGTCTCTCTCATGCTGCTGTGCAATCAGTCTCTCGTACAAATGCGCCCTCTCGATAGCGGCAATGACAACTTACATATCCTGCAAACTGCGTCACCGTATCCGTAGCCTGCTTGGGGATGTAGGACGAGAACCCCTTCCCAGCCGTGAAGTATGAACCCCAGGTCGTCGAGTTCTTCGCTGTCTCGGCCTGGGCGGCCTTCGCTTCGCCAGTTGTTCCGCCCTTCTTTTGCCCAAATCCAAGTGAGGGCACGCTTGGAACATAGCTTGTCGGAACATAAGAGCTCCAACCTGACTTCTTCTGCTCGGCAGTAGCGTCCACTTCATCACTTTGAGCCAGACCCTCTCGCGTAGCCTGCTCGGCTTCTTCTTGGCTGGGAAGACCTTTGCTGCCCTTCTTCTTCTTTGAATTAGGTGCAGACGTCTTCGGAGGTGCAGTCGGTTGTTCTTCTGTCTCTTGAGCCTTCGACTCTTGTCCCCCGATTCCTCCTAAGTTCTTCGCCGAATCCTTTGTCTCTGGCTTGGGTAGTGCAAAAGCCCATAAATCTACCACTTGCGCACCTTCTGAGTTGACAATTTTGATAATCTTTCCCGCCGGGACGAATGTAGCGGTGCCATTGCGTGCGGGAATGACTTGGAGCTCGGAATTCATGAATGTCTCGTGTTCGAGCTAACGGGTCTCAGTGGGCGTCTTCCGCTTCGATAGGCAACGAAATGAGACGGACGGAAGTATTGGAGAGGCAATTGTTCAAGTGCAGCGTAGGAGTAGGTGTAGTAAATTAGTAGATTGGATCACTTACGATATGGCGGATTTGTCGAAACCGGGTTCCTGATCGCCTCCTCCACACTCACAAAGCTGTCTGCCAACTATTTCCGTGTTTCATGCACCGTACATGGATTGTGTGGCGATGCATTCCGGGAGGGAATTGCATCATGCTGCATGCATCAGAGCATCAACAATTGGATGGAAGTGCATCGCGATTGGATAGATACAGTGCACAAGATGTTGTACAGCCTGGTTCCAAGAGGCTGTGGCGTGTATTTCTTTCGACGTACCTTGTCGAGCCGGTAGGGTTCTGAAAGAGTTGTACCACATTTTACGATGCGATTAAAATGAAGCAGACTCGTCTCTCGCACGACCTAGTCTGGATCACCGCGTGTCACCGGCTGGCCAAGGTCAGTGCGACAGCGCAATCTCAGTGATGGAAAGCGCACTGGGCAGGACCGCTACTGCGTGCGTGGAAGCAAGCTTGTGCGTGGCAGAGCCTCTTTCCACGAAGGTCCAGTGGTCTTGCCGCGCATAGTCCAATCCACCACATAGGCTTCATTCACGGCGTATCCTTTTGCAGTCTGGACGGCGGGCGAACATGAATCCAGCAAGGAACTTCTGTGCCAAATTTGCGCGAATTCGCAGCTCACAAAGCTCCAGGAGCTGGCAGCAGCTGCGATGAGCGCTGGAGTTGGCGGCGATGGGCTCGATGAAGAAGACGTCTAGTAACATGAGGTCTGTGATGGTTGTGATGATGATATCGTCAGGCGCGGCGAAACATCGGCAAGACTAAAAGCAGTCCTTGCAGTTGCTGGGATGCAACACGATGACACGTTTACGACAAGACGTCCACTTCTGCCGACCACTCGTCGATACACTGCGGAAATGGATCAATTTGTACTGTTTGGCGACAGCATCACGCAGCAAGCATGTTGTCAGGACCTGGGCTTTGCGTTCGCAGCTGCCCTCGCGGACACGTATATTCGAACTCTGGACATTGTGAACCGTGGTCTATCCGGTTATAACTCGCGACAAGCACTACAAGTGCTTCCACGAGCAATCCCGACTCCATCACAGGCTCGAGTGCGGTTTCTCGCGATCTTCTTTGGGGCCAACGATGCTCGATTGCCGGACACGCCAGGAGGCCCGCAGCAACACATTCCTCTCGACGAATATAAAGCCAATATCAAGTCGATCGTGAATCATCCGGCGATTCTCGCTCACGCAGGGCTCGACATAATCCTCATCACACCACCTCCGGTCGACGAGAGGATGTGCCTCGCGAACGACAAAGCAAATGATCCGAGCTACCCCGACGTGATCAAACGCAAAGCAGACATAACAGCAAAGTATGCCGCAACTGTCCGAGACATTGGTCAAGAAGAGGGCATCAAAGTCCTCGACTTCTGGAGCGCTCTCATTCGTCGCTCGGGTGGCCATGTGAGCGACGCCATACCTACTGGATCCATGCAGCTGCCTCGCAATGAGACGTTACAAGCCTTCCTTCGCGATGGCTTGCATTTGAGCCCAGCTGGATACAAAGTATTGTTTGACGAGCTCATGAGTCTGATTGCACGAGAGCGCCCTGATCAAATGCCGGACAACCTGCCCTTTGTTCTCCCCCGCTGGGATGACGAGAAATCTTGGAAGGTCTAGCATGCCACACGGTGAATCTGCATGGTCGGAAAGACGTGTTCTGTAGATTTGATGAGGACTCTGCGGCTCAGAAGTGCACTGTCTTGAAAGCTCGGCTGGGAGGACAAGGATGCAGATTGCAGGTCAACAGATCGTCCAGTCAGTCCACCATCTGATCACTCTAGCGACCTCGGCTACAAGTCTGCTTACAATGTACGGATCTCGAATTAAAGGCTCCAGCATGATCAAGTCTCGCAACCATTTCGAACAGGATGTCTCATGCGACGCTGCGCCAAACCACATGAGCAAAGCTGAAGGCTTGCAGGTATCCTGCAACTACTCATGAGACCATCAATATGTCAACATGCGCTAATAGACGGAGCTCAAAACCACCGTCACTTACTGGTTGACGGCAGCTATTGCAGCTTCCGAGTTCGGCTAGTTTGACGGTTTCCCCGCCCCTTAAAGGCGCCAACGGCGCCGAAAACCCTTCACTGCTCCTGTGGCGTCGACCTGGCCCAGCGGACGCAATCTCCGGTCGGCCTGGGCGATTTCATCTGCCTACCGTACCTATAGGCATACTATATGCCCTTGTGACTTGAGTCCAGAAGCGCCTCGCGGGTGAAGTCTCGCGCCCTATTGCGTGGTGGAATCGCACGTTGGTTGCCCTCTGGAGTCTGGTACCAAAGTATTTGCGCGTGCGAAGAACGTGCGCGCAGCACTCCTATATAGAGATGCGTGCCGTGCCTATCCTCCGACCGGCCTTGCTCTCGATCTGCGCCGTCCTCACTACTATCGTAGGGTGGACATTCCTGTACGTTCAAGATGCATTTCAATCCATGGTTTCTACCCCTTCTCGCTGCAGGCAGCACCAATGCCCAGATCTTTGTTCCTCACGCTGTCCAGCAACTGCAACAGCAAGCATTGAACACGTTCTCCAAGTGAGGGAGGTCCGCTGTCTGGATATGCACAAGCAACTGACGTTGAACAGCTACACCAACTATAATGAACCTAGCACCTCCGCTTTGAACAATCTGCGACCCCAGACGCAGTCGCAATCGCAAGTGCAGTCCCATTCCATTACTGCTGCAGCCGCATCCTGCGATTTCTGGATGGAAAGCATTGGTCATCGAGGTCTCGCTGCTTTTAACTCAAATCCGTCCGGATATCAGGTGTTCCGAAACGTAAAGAGCTTCGGTTGGTGCTCCCATGGACCAGAAACGCTGTGACATGCTGACCTGATGGTATAGGTGCGAAGGGAGATGGAGTCACCGACGATACTGCTGCTATCAACGCCGCAATCAGTAGCGGCAGCCGCTGTGCGCCAGGATCATGTGGCTCCACAACCACGACGCCGGCCGTCGTGTACTTCCCTGCTGGTACATACGTCGTCTCTGCCTCGATCATTCAGTACTATTACACCAACCTCATCGGGAACCCCCTGCCAGGCTGCATGCCAGTCATCAAGGCAGCTCCGCAATTCTCTGGAGCTCTAGGTATCATTGAAAGCAACCCGTACCAACCGGGCGGAGCTCTCGGTTATGGGTAAGATCGCGCTCGAAAGGACTGGGCTGCTATAAAGTTACTGACTTGCTTTCCAGCGCGACCAACGTCTTCTGGAGACAGATCCGTAATCTCGTCATCGACATGACAGCTGTCCCTGCGTCGAGCGCCATTACTGGTCTTCACTGGCCGAGCTCGCAAGCCACGTCGCTGCAGAATCTCGTGTTCAAGATGAGCAGCGCTTCTGGTACCCAGCACCAAGGCATTTTCTGCGAGTCCGGTAGTGGAGGCTTCATGAATGATCTGATATTCTACGGCGGACGCTATGGTGCGAATTGGGGCAATCAACAGTAAGTGAGAGGCACGCAGGTGTCGGTACTCAGGTCGAAGCTGTCAGGATGCTGACGTCTATGCCTTTGCCTCAAGGTTCACCACCAGGAACCTCACCTTCTATAATGCCCAGACAGCTATCAACCAGATCTGGGACTGGGGTTGGACATATCAGAACATCAACATCAACAACTGCTCCATTGGTCTTGACATGTCCAGCGTTGACGGTAATGGAGCTCAGACAGTTGGCTCGGTAACCTTCATCGACTCGGCAATCACCAACACTCAGATCGGAATTAAGACCGCGCGTTCTTCCACCTCGCAGCCCAATGCCGGAGGCAGCCTTGTCGTGGAGAATGTCAGGCTGAGTAATGTACGGACTGCTATTCAAGGTCCTGGAGGTGCATTGCTCGGCGCGGTCTCGAGTATCGCAGGGTATCTGCAAGGTAATACTTATACGCCCACTGGCCCAAACAAGGTTCAAGGCACCTTCACACCGAACAGCAGACCATCTAATCTTCTACAAGCTGACGGAAAGTGAGTTTGATCCTCCCTGAAAAACTATGCTTAACAAATGATGCTGACATTCGCAAAGGTACTACCAGAGGAGTAAGCCACAGTATGAGCGAGTACTGGTGTCTTCCTTCCTGAGCGCCCGATCTGCAGGAGTGACAGGCAATGGGCGAACAGATGACACAACGGCCCTTCAGAACGCAATCAACAGTGCGAAATCCCAGGGCAAAGTCTTGTATCTCGACCATGGCGATTACCTTGTATCCCGGACCATCTACATCCCGGCAGGATCCAAGATTGTGGGCGAAATCTACCCGGTCATCCTATCCACGGGAAGCTTCTTCAACAACATGTCAAACCCGCAACCCGTGGTGCAAATCGGCAATGCGGGTGAAAGCGGCAGCATCGAGTGGTCGGACACGATTGTTAGTACGCAAGGACGACAGGCCGGCGCAATTCTCATCCAATACAACCTGGCCGCGCCCGCAGGTACCCCCAGTGGTCTTTGGGATGTTCACACTCGTATCGGAGGCTTTGCAGGTAGCAACCTTTCTCTGTCAAACTGTCCGAAAACGCCGTCAACTACCATCACGTCCTCGAACTTGAATCAGAACTGTATCTCTGGCTACATGCACTTCTTCATTACCCGCACCTCAACAGGCCTCTATCTCGAGAATGTCTGGCTTTGGACCGCCGATCACGACGTTGAGGACAATGCACTCCGACAGATCACCGTCTACACTGGACGTGGAATCCTCGACCAGAGCACGAACGGTCCAGTCTGGATGGTTGGCACAGGTTCCGAGCACAGCCAACGATACCAATATCAGTTCGGTGGCGCTAACAATGTCTTCGCCGGTCAGATCCAAACCGAGTCTGCCTACTACCAGGCAAACCCCAGCGGCAGAATCCCTTTCCCGCTCGTCACGGCCCTCAACGACCCAGCGTTCCCAGTCAGTGATTACATCACGGACGGAGACAAATCGAACATTCCTGCGGCCAACGGCTGGGGTCTGCGAGTCGCCAACTCCGGCAATATCTTCATCTACGGCGCTGGAGAGTACTCCTTCTTCAACAACTACAGCACTTCGTGCTCGGATCAGGGCAATGGAGCGGTTTGCCAGTCTCGCATCACCTCGATTGAGAACTCGAAAGTCAGCATCTACAACCACAACACTGTGGGCACCAGGTTCCCGCTGTCGTTGAACAACGCCAATCAGATCAGGTGGTCGGATAACCAGAACGGGTTCATTCAGACGGAAGCATTGTTCAGAAATTAGGATTTTATGACGGACGGCATGCGGAAAGGCAGCACAGCACTCTTATAGTGAGGTGGCATTGGACTGGCTCTAGGATAGTCTCGACAGTATGTAACCTGTACCCAAGTGTCCAACCGAGCGACGATTTTCTCCCAAGGTCGCTCTCATCTCATTGATGCCTGAATTGCTGCCTGAATTGTTGTCTGGTTTCCGACCTCATCATCGTTGCTTCATTCTCGGTCCATTATAACCCATCTCATGCTCGGACATCTACGAGCCAAGCCATGAGCCAGCCCCTAGTTCCATTTATTCAAGAAACGCATGAAGGCTTCCGGGTATTGCCACGCGACGATCCACTGCACGGCCAAGGTAGTAGAGTGCCGCGAAACCTGCCTGTCTTTCCTCCGCTCAGAGCTCGTCCTCGTAATATCTGATCCAGGTGTCGAACCCATAGCTGTGCGGCTCGCTGTCCGGACTCCAGGCGCTCTTGGAAAGCACACCTGTCCCGGTCCCAGATTGGGTCAGGTCCTTCAACAGATTCGCCGCCAACCTCGCCATGGACGAAGAGTACGCGCGCACTCTCGCGTCGTCGTCAGGAATGACTTGAAGCTCGCTAGGATCGCAGCTTCCGCTGGAGGTGCTGGCTATGTGATGATCGCTGATGCTGGGCCGGACTGGATCTTCGGAGGCAACGGTTATCTCGTGGTTCGTGGTCATACCCTCAGCGGTGATCGGGACATGCGACGAGCGTTTGGTGTATTTGAGACCCTGTCTATCGTTCTGCTGCTCGGTCTTCATAGACTCAGTTACCAGAGTTCCGGATTTTCGTGTTCCTGACATCGGTGACCGAGCCGTTGGTGGTTCAAAGCTGCTTTTCCCAGGATGGTCGTGGTCTTGGGCGGCTGTATCATGGATACACCGTGCACCCACGGAGGCCATATGGACTTTGCGGGAGCAGGAAGATTGGAGTATCGGCGTAACGGCCGTACTGAACGGAGACTCGAAGAACAGCGTCGACTGTAGAAGAGGGATCTGGGTGATCTCATGCCAGAAGACCACCCCTGCTATCATGTTCCGACGTTACTCCGGACTGCTCCCTCGACTTTCAGGCATGATGATGTCGTTTCTGGACCGGGTTCGACGCGGATGCGCTTTATTCACCCCGTATCGTTGGCTCTGTTTCTTTGATCGACGACCGAAACGATTCGTTTGGATGGACTCAATACCTGTGCTCACCTGATTACCGCCTGACGGGCAGCACGGTCCTCCTTAGGACGTTCAACGTCCGTCCAATTTGATATACGCCGGGGTCCATCACGACTATAAGTCTATAACGCTGCTCGAAGATGGGCAGGCGTGCAGCAGCGCTCGACGGGACCATAAATCATCATCACCGGATCCAACCCCAGCAAACGCACTCCACGTGGCTGCAGGGCTAAGGAGCGACGCACTCAATCAATAGGGTGTATGTATACTGCCAACAAGCTACGTAGCAACTGCTAACTGCCAATACCGCCTACTAATACTACTAACTCGTCTACTAATAGCGTCCGCGTTCTTTATAGTATACTTAGCGTATATCTATTACTTACGTAAATTTCGCGTTTAGTACGTTTCTACGTATAGCGACGTACGGAGGTGTTGTTTAATAAAGGTTTAACGGCTATTCGGAGTCGACGAGGAAGTTAATATAGCGGTTGTAGTTACTCTTATACGGTGCGGTAAGTTTTGCCTTATGTACGAGCTCGTAGAAGTCTTCC
>AFIY01000649.1:0-51254 GCA_000223825.2 Zymoseptoria passerinii SP63
GTGAGGAGGAGTTTGGGGTTTGTGGAGGGGGAGGGAGACGGGGAGGAGAGGGTGCATAGTGGGTTTCGCATGAGGGATGGGGACCGGGTTTTGGGGGTGGGGTCGTCGTTGAATCGTTGAATGGGAGGGGTGGAGGGGACGAGGTGATGATGGTGGAGGATGATGAGGAGGATGATGGTGAGGAGGATATCGAGATGGGCGATGACGGGGAGGGGACGAGGAGGGATGAATGGAGATTACCATGATGACGGGGAGGAAGCCACATTCCCCCGAAGCTCGACGCCCAGAAATCCCGAAGAACAAAATGCAAACGATCAAGAAACGACGTCGTGAATTCAAACGGCACTCCACTACCCGTCCCAACGAATCCCAACGACAAATTCGCCCTGCCGCGCCCAAAGACTCAACAGGAAAAAAGAAACCCCCAACCAAGCGGTACCATGTACATCACCCAAAGAAGAACCCTCAATCGCCACCAGCTCATGTCCCGCGCACTTGGGGGGCTCAGGGGGCTCATATAGCTTCCCCCCACCCAATGGTCGCTTCGGCATCTCGGGCATCTCAAATCTCAAACGTGTCGACGTGGGATACGAATAACGCATATGATGGGTCGATGTGAGCGCGCTGTTTTTCGCCGGGTCGGTCGAAATAAGCGGTAGGCGAGGTTGAACTTTGCGGTAAAGAGATGAGACGTCAAGACCTGGAGTGATACGATCTTTACCCGTAGATGGAGCCGCGATTGTTGTGAATGTGCTGGGGGATCGCAAAGTGAGCCTCTTTGATGATTCTCAACAGGAGGACCAGGGAGGGAAACCTCAGGTAGGGGAGTGGGGAAAAAAGATGGAAAGAAGGGCTCAAATTGGAAGTGTGTGAGGCCCCCTGTAGATATGCCCGAATCGCAGAGTCACTGTGGTTTTTGTTTTTCTTCTCATGGAAAAACGCGGGAGAACAGATGTGGAAGATGAGGAGTGGACCAACTTTCCGTCCACGGTAAAACGCGGAATTCCATGTCCAAGGAAAAGTGTAGGGTTCGTTTTGGGTTGCCGCTATTATTGTGGACTCGCCTGAACAGACCGTGAAGCATGCCATTCGAGACGGACCGATTTACATCAAGCGTCTATAAGTCGTCGTCGTCGTCGTACCCGGAAAGTTAATACGTACCCGGAAAGTTAGTAGCTTCCCGGCGCACAAATGCTTGCAGACTCGAGGTGGATGACTAGAAAGCAGTTCTCGAGACAGTCCATCGGAACGAAATCGTGGTCAAGGCTTGGTCAGGAGAGGAGACACCGTCTTGAGATCCAGCTGGAAATGTCTGGACGCCTTGAGAGCCTTGTTGATTGATGATGGGTGGTGCTATATTTTTCCCAGTCGTTGACTGTTGAGAGACAACCTGAGATGGAAGTCTCCATGCATTCGATTGGAAAGCTTTTTTTTCTTTTCTTTTTTTGCTGATTGGCTTTGTTCATCCTCGTATAGCGTACGGAAGCATCGGAATCGACACCGCTTTGTGGGCTCAGGGAGGCATGTTCAAAACCGGGATTTTGGACCACTTCTGTCCCCTGGGTTGATCAGGCCATGATCGTGGAGGCGAGGTCTTGATTCTTGAAGCATCTTTGTGCACATCGGACAGATCACCGTTTCAAACCTGAATCAAGGTGGTCAATGGCCTGATGACGAGGAATCAGGCCTCGTAATCAGGCCAGATTCGCCTCCAGACATGCCCCCTACGCCTGTACAGACGGCGACCAGAGGTGATCCACCCGATGTGCGCAGATGCTGTCCGTCTCCGGCGCGCTAGAACGAAGCAGGGCTGTGCCGAGGACCTGGTCAAACATAAATATATCCGTGGTTCATGCGATGCAGTATTCTAGGGAACAGGGAGCTGAAATCGGATCTGATCGCATCCGATCTCGCATGTGATCGCATTTGATGATCACGGTGCGGCTCACTCCGATGGGGACAATTGTGAGGACTGCAATTGTGAGGACTGGCTGGTGATGAACGAGCGGAAAGTCGACTTTCTGCCAGAGACTTGGCGGCGAATGAGTAAGCATAGACTAGCATAGCGACAGGGCAGTCACAGCACAACACAACACAACACCTCCACGTCCATTGTACTTTACCTCGTCACGCTCGCATGGCGAAGGTCAATTCGGACATCTCCGCATAGCAAGCAGCGTCTCGCTCTGTGCTTCCCAGGCAGAGAACGTTGCTTGATCATATCGTTACCTGAGGGTGTTGCCCTTGCATACCAGGAAAAGAACCAATCGTGCTTCAGACGACCCCTGAGCCTGTCGAGACAACAGCTGCACCATCTGCCAACATGCTCTTAGCTGCAGCATAGCAGTCACCGACGCCGCAGATGGAAAGGTTCCCAGCCTTCCGCTTCCCCCGACCAAGTCTCTTCACGAGATGCCGGGACTTCGATGTATCGATATGGATCACGCGAGCCGGGGTTCCCAATACGGCGATATGATGCTGGTGGTTGAGGCTGCTGTGCGGTGAGTGGTGCAAGCCAACAACACTATCACCAACAACATTGCAGACGGTGCTACCACATTGCGATTGACAGATGAGTAGGTAACACATGGGAGAAGACGATGGCTGAAATCCCGAGCCTCCATCCTGCGTCTCGAGTTCATTCTGGCGAGATCACGACCGAGAGACTTTCGTATGTCTCCGCATCCGATGTGATCGTCGATCGCATGTCTTGATCCTGTCGGAGAGTTGAAGCCCCGTGCAACGAACCTGGCTCGCTGAGACTCACGGTGCTGGTTCCGTAACTCGTGCTACGCTAGTCAAGAGCAGGCCACGGCCATGAAGCTGCCATGTTCGTGGCCGCGTGGCGACCTTGGGGAGGTATAAGACAGGAGCAGCTGCTCGACTGCTTCCACTCAACAGCATAAAGGCATCGCTCAAGTCTTCACAACACTACCGTCAACTTCCTCGATCTCGCTCTTTCATTGCGACAGAACTCGCAGACATGCCCTCCCTCAACCAAATCTTCGCTGCATGTGCTCTCCTCTTGGCACTCCCACTACCGACCTTCCTCACCAACGCATACCCCAACGCCGTGCTGCAGCGGGAGGAAGTCCATGCGGTTCCACGCGGTATCCCACAAGTCCAGGAACGCTACGTCGCACCTGAGCCCACCCACCCAGCTGAAAACGCGAAACGATACGCAGAGCCTCAAAGAACTCCTCCCGCTCACATCTACAACGAGCGAAACGCCGCGCCAGCGCCAGCGCCCACCCCGCCACCACAACTCCTCAACCAGCGTGATGAGGAGAACTGCACACCAGACGACCCTTGCGAGAACGTCATCACTGACGAACCTCGCCATGGAAGGCCTCATCGCACTCCAGAGGCAAAGCCTACACAAGACCCGGAACCTCCAGCGAGGACCGTCAAGGACAAGGACGGCAAGAAGGATGACCCTCCCAACAAGAAACGAGCCGCTGCGCCCGCGGCTACGCCGCCACCGGCCGCTCCTGCGATAGGACGCGATGATGCCGAGGTGGAGAGAGAGTAATGGAAGAAGCATCCCACACGTTGAGTGCGAGCCTTTTCGGGTCCTACAGCTCGACCGTAAAAGACGATGCCGTGCCCAAGCTGGACATCTTTGACCACGCGCATGGGAATCGATCGCGGAGTTGAACGAAAAGGATGCGAGCCTGCAGACTTGTCGTGACGGAGTCGTTGGAGCGGCGTGGGAGGCCCGGGGCGATGCATGGCTGTGGATGCGGTGGGTTTATCCCGGCGTGGCGTTGTAATGTTGTTTTCTCTTGAGCTGGTAGTGGAGCGCTGAGATATGTACCGAGCGGTTACAGGGGATCATTTCAATAGAAGATTCTGATTGGCTCTCGGTCAAAGCGCGCTAGCTCATGTCCTCGAAACAGTGAAAAAAGTGCCAAGACTTCAACTTGAAATACCTGCAACAATTGATAGCAATTAAATTTGAGCGGTTTTACTGGTGGGATTGCTTGCCTGAGGCATCAAGCAGCAACCGGCAGGCAGATTTGAGTACTGGGTCCTTTGGTTTCTCATCGATGCATGTTCAACCTTGTCGTTATTATTGTCCCGAGAGCGTGACGTGCAGACATGACGGTTGACATTCTCTCCCCTAGACCGAGCCAGTTTCAAGGCATATCGGCAAGGCACCGTCATATTAAAGATTACATACGAGTGCTCTCGGCTGTTCACCATGCCCGCCTCATGCTTGCCTATCCCCGGCCATGAATTAGGGCTGGACCAGATTGCGAAGCGTCGACTTCGTGCTGGGGACCACCAGGCATGTCCCTGGATCTTTGTCATTGGAGTGACGTTCAGTCCCAACGTACCTGGAGCGACGCGTGGCTGGACTTTGCGTGCGAGCCATGGCCATGGCGCGATGCTTGTCGCTCGTTCTCCGGGCGCGGGTGTGACCTGTCGAAGCTCTCGACAATAATGCAGAACACCGATGACATGGCGCAGAGTAATAGCCATGGCATCCAGACCCCAAAACTCCGCCCGCTATGCATACCTCATTTCTCCCGAACAGCCAAGAAATTCTCACGTCGCCACCACCGAGTCGCTCTTCTTCTCACTCAGCTCCTCACTCTTCCGCTCCTCGCCACTTGTCTTTCCCCCACACAGCGCGGCCGGCAACCTCGGCTTCAAACTAACCACATAAACCAATCTCTCCGTGAATAAATGGCTCACAACCGCCTGCAACGCTGGAATCGCACCAAACACGAACCCGCCCAGCGGGAAGAGCATGCATTCCACCAACCCGGCGATCTGGTACACTCCCTTCGTCACTCCATCACTAGCCTGCATTGCCTCCAACAAGCCCGCTCGCCGAAGTTCTTCCGTGCGCAATTCGACGCACAGCGTGTGGTACTGGGCGTAGAGGTGGAAGTATAGCAGCATCGTGCAATAGCCGACGAATCGTAGGTAGGAGGAAATGTTGAGGGCGATGTTGAGAGCTTGCGGGATGAGGTAGTATGGGTGAATGAAACTGTAGAGGGCGGAGGTGGTGAGGATTACGCACAGATGCGTCGGGAGGAAGTGGGCTTCGAATAGACGGTGGTAGAGAGTGTAGAGATTGTGCGTGTTGATGGGTTTGGAGTAGGGTCGTGTTGGAGCCGATTTGGTGGGAGGGAGAAGTGATGCTTGTCGTTTCGCGGCGGTGTTGGCCAAGGCGACCAGTTTGGGGCTGCAAGTTGCGTGTCAGTCAATGCTCAGCATGTCGAGCGAGAGAAAAGGCATACCTGACAGCTGCGGCTGCTACGTCGACTTGCTTGCTGGTGCTTTCCCGTCGGCGTTGGAACATCTTCACGCTCTCGCGAATGGCATAGCCTGAATCGAGCGAACCCCACATATGGCGCAGAGCTTGCTTGTAACGCGCTTCGAGGCCGCTGTAGTAACCTTTGAGGCCTGTCTCGTCGGAGCTGACATTGCACTGACTTGCAGCCGCGTAGACAACCTTGACGTCGAGATTACCTGACAGCGCAAAGAAGCATTTGAGGTACATGTGCATATCCTCACCAATGGCGCCAGGACCCGTGTCCCAGCCTCCGACGTTCTCGATCAACGTCAGAGGGAGAGAGTAGACTGACGTAGGAATGCAGACGCGGGATCCTGTGTAAAGACTGGAAAGGCCGGCACCCGCCCACATCAGATCTGCGGTCCGGACTGGTAGTGGGACTCGATGCAAATTGCGGTCAAAGACGAGAGGCGGCACGTAAATTGTCGTTCCCTTGGTATCGACAGAGTCATTGTGCATGCGAGCGATTTGGGAGAAATAGCGTGCGGAAAGGTGCGTGTCGGCTGGATGGAGGGATCAGATCAAGCTCGAATGGAAGGACTATCTTTACTCACCATCCATGGTCGTCACGATCACGTCCCGCTTCGCTGGATCGTTGCCGTAGTCTTTCATAATCTGCTGAGCAGCCCAAGCTTCGTTGCTACTTTTGCCTTGAGCTTCGCCCGGAATATTTGCTGGGTGAACAGTGTAGCTGATGCGCGAGAATGAAGATTCAAACGTTCGGCAAATGCTGGCAGCTTTCGAGGCGGAATTCTCCTCCTTCTCTTCCATTGCCAAGTAGACCTGTCTCTGGTTAGTGGAAATCACCATTTCTCGAGCTGGCTTCGCAATGACGAACGTGGTAGCTTTGGCGAGCCTGCGAGTGCGAGGCGAGGACTCGCAAAGTCTCCTCCAAGGTAGAGACCTCCTCCTTGTAAGCTGGCAGGATGATCGGGAATGACGGGAATGTCAACTGCGTCTCGTTTCCCTTCATCGTGAAATCCTGTTTTTCGAGTCGCGGGGTGGAGGGATCCTCAATGGCAGCCGAGTCTCTCATCCTCTTGACCACATCGCGGAGGGACCAGCAGACGCGAATTGGGAAAACAATTGACAGAATATGGAGAAAGACCGTGTAAACGCTGAGGATGAGCTGCGATTTCGTTGCTTCTCCGGTGCGGTCGCCATTGTAAGCTTTTCCATATGGTGCAACGACGAAAGCGTAGGCTAGCAGGACAAACACCAGGCCGATGCTGAAGGCGGGAATGCAGCGCGAAGACCATTGGTAGTAGTTGTTACCCATTGCGGCGGTCTTCATCGTGCCCAGTATTGGTGTAAATCAGGCGAGGTGCAAAAGCGTCGAGGCGGCCGGGGGAAATGCCAACTGGCAATCAAATATAAAAAGGTGAAGCTCTCGATAAGTATGCAGGGTCGAGGCCAGGAGGATGTGCTGCGGCAGAGTTTAGGTTAGCGGGAGAGCATCGCGGTTGGAGCACACGCGTACGGACAACGAGCGGACAACCTGGAAGTGCCAATTTAGCAAATGTCGGTGATCCGCGATAGCCCCACGTGCGGAGAGAGCTGGACCTGGAGAATCCGAACACCTCTTTCAAAATTGGACGGATCGTCAACATGTTCAAGGTTGCCCCGGCGTGTCGGCTTGCTCGACAACGACTGGCTGGATCCCGACAATAACGATCAGCGTGATTGAGGAATGGGGAATCTCTGCCGCCTGTGACTTCCTCGACCACATCTCTCGTAGCAAACCTTCGCAACCGACGCCGTCTCGGAAGATAATTTACCTGGCTTGCCGTATAGTTCCAGCATGATCGCTCGTGAGGGTTGAAGACTCATGATGATACGAGGTCAATGCAAGGGCAAGCGTGGCGCAATGTCTTGTACGCGTAGCAGAACGTCCATCCTGCAGTCGTCCGATCGGGTAGCCGCAGACGATGGGCCAAAGGCGCAAACAATCATGGGCCTGTCGACTCGTATACCATCCGGGACGAATGTTGGAGCATGAAAGGACCCAAATTTGGTAAAATGGAGGTGCTCGAGATGGCAGTGGCATCGCAAGGTCATGGGTCATTCGGTGTCACCGATCGCTTCGATGAACGTCGCCCTGACCGACACACGCCGACATACTCGACGCAGAGCCATCTTCGAATGCGATGAAGGAGACAGGAAAGAAGAGTTTGGCAGAGATGAGAAGTAATCAAGATCCCAAATGCACCTACCTTCCTGCCGTCAGCGCATTGCATACGGTCTTTCGGCCTCAGCCCGCGTCCGGTGCACTTCATAATTCATCAGCATGCGAGCAGCGAGGAGGTTCAGTAACGACATCGGGAGTTGCGATACTTGCACACTCTACCAGCATACTTTGACGAAGCTTCTACGAAGACAAGATGGATCAACATGTTCTTCTGCAAACCGTGACAGAGCTCTTATCTTATCTTGGTGGAGCACAAATGGGGAAGGCTGGGACCTTGCAATGCCACTACGAAGGTCAATCGACTGTACTTTTCGATCCCCGGGCATGTGTTGAAGTTGTATGCAAACGTCGCATAGAGCACAAGTGAGGTCAAGAATGTCTCGATGCATCTATGATCAGTATATAGCCATCAACCTGAATCGGTGATCGAAAAGACTGAAACCATCACGAGGTGCAGAGTCGAAAACGCCTCCAATTGGCGCTCGTGACGCCATTGCTGCCGTCGTGATCCTGGTTGCCTGGGCGGTTCCTGAGCCGCCTCCCACTTCGACTGACTCTAACCTTGCTCTCTACTTCATCAACCCACAAACCCACCCTTCCATCCCCAAACCATCACCATCGCCTCACAATCATGAAGGGAAATGCACTGCTCGCTTCGGCGCTGGTCGCTGGCACCGCCTCCGCCGGCGTGCACAAGATGAAGTACGCCCGCCTCCAATGCGCACGTGAGGCGAACAGCTCCGCTGACCAGCTATAGGCTCCAGAAGGTCCCACTGTCCGAGCAGCTTGAGGGATACAGTATCGAGGAGCAGGTCCAGCATCTCGGCCAGAAGTACATGGGAATCCGTCCCCAGGGTCGCATCAACGAGATGTTCAAAGAGCAGTCCTACAAGCCCAACAAGGGCCATCCAGTCGGCGTCAGCAACTTCCTCAACGCCCAGTACTTCAGCGAGATCGCCATCGGTACACCTCCGCAAGAGTTCAAAGTTGTCCTTGATACCGGCTCGTCCAACTTGTGGGTGCCCAGCAAGGACTGCGGCTCGATCGCCTGCTACCTTCACTCCAAGTACAACCACGGCGATTCCACCACCTACAAGCAGAACGGATCAGACTTCGCCATCCAATACGGCTCTGGCAGTTTGGAGGGATATGTCTCCCAGGACACCGTCCAGATCGGTGACTTGAAGATCAAGAACCAGCTGTTCGCTGAGGCCACCTCTGAGCCTGGTCTGGCTTTCGCCTTTGGTCGTTTCGACGGCATCATGGGTCTCGGATACGACACCATCTCCGTCAACGGCATTCCGCCTCCATTCTACAACATGATCGACCAGGGTCTGCTCGACGAGAAGGTTTTCGCCTTCTACCTCAGCAGCACCGACAAGGGCGACGAGTCTGAGGCCATCTTCGGTGGTGTGAACAAGGACCACTACACCGGCAAGATGACCAACATTCCCCTCCGCCGCAAGGCTTACTGGGAGGTCGACCTCGATGCCATCACCCTCGGCGACCAGTCCGCTGAGCTTGACTCCACTGGTGCCATTCTCGACACCGGTACCTCTCTCATTGCTCTCCCATCCACTATGGCTGAGCTTCTCAACAAGGAGATTGGAGCTAAGAAGGGCTACAACGGCCAGTACTCTGTCGAGTGCAGCACTCGCGACTCCCTCCCCGACCTCACCTTTACTCTGACTGGCCACAACTTCACCATCAGCGCCTACGACTACATTCTTGAGGTCCAGGGCAGCTGCATCAGCGCCTTCATGGGCTTCGACATCCCAGCTCCAGCTGGTCCTCTTGCTATCCTCGGAGATGCTTTCTTGAGGAAATACTACTCCGTCTACGACTTGGGCAACAACTCTGTTGGTCTCGCCAAGGCGAAGTAAACGAGGATCGCGAGGAACCGGTTTCGAACGTTGTAAAGCGCGAAGTGAGGATGAAGGATGGACGAAGGAGCGCGGACAGCTATGAAGCATTCCAGTCAATCAGAATGGAAGTGCATCACGGTGTCAGGATGTCAGGATCACATGTACCAAATTACAAATGAAAGCATGAAAGCATGAAAGCACAGGTTTGATTTGCAGAAAGTGTTTTTATGTCTCTTGTATCATTTTTGCCTATAAATCGTAGTCACCACACTCCATTGGTACAATTTCGCTCGCGCTGGTTGATATGAGTCTCTTTATCTCGTGCTTTTGAGGCACCTTTATCGGCAGCGGGAAGCCTGCGGCGAGCTATCATGATCACATGCTTGACGCACCCTCGCCGACGATCACCCGCTGACCCACTCAAGGTAGCTCGAGTGCCTTCGAAGTGTGTCACTCTCCATCTGCATGCATGACGGACGACTTTGCGATCTGCTGATACTTGGAGGACTTTTCTTTCACTTGCATCCCCTTACCGAGGACTCTATCACGGCAACCTATGGTCACCTAACACTGGATCGACTTGATATTTCCACCGGCAGCCCGACGGATCAACCAATCTGGACTTCTTCGAGCCATAGCTCGCCTCTGCCACGCTGCGCCGCTGTTCACGTTGCCCAACAACTGCCTCACTGGACATCTGGCTGGACTGCATTGCGCTGAACCTCGCGTCGTTGGATGGTCACTTACTTGTACAAATAGTCTCTCGAACCACTTCAACGAGCCAAAACCCCACCTCACTTCGATCTGTGCTCCCGATGCGTTGTCGGTACGATGTAGCCACAGTGTAGACGACTGAGATCCTCATATACGAACGTGGTCCCCGCGAACTACACGAAATCAAACATTCACCTTCTGCTTCAGCAAGAGTTGGGAACGAAACAGACAGCGAACAAGCCACGGGCTGCGCTGAAGAGGGGGAAAGGTTCGTTGCTGAGTCTACACATCACTGGATTGCTTGGATCGAGGTGGTGGCTCTTGGTAGCTTGTCTAGCACCTTGAGAGCTGGAAAAGAAGTGGCTTCGAGGACATTCAATTCTGACCAACCATACGCCGAACTACCACTTACGAAGCTCCACGATGGCGAGCAGAGCCGGCAAGCAGGCCTCGGGCCAATCATCCGTCCCAACGACTTCATCCTCAACTTCAGCACTCGAACCGATCAAAGCACGTCCCGTGTCCCGCACTCACGCACCTCGAATACCAAGTCCAGAGCCCCACCGATTGTCGTTGGACCTCCCTGAGCAATTTCGGTTCGACTCAGCAGAAGAAGACAACGTGGACGATGGCACAGGCGTTAACGAGGACGATCAGCGAATTGGCAAGGGTCTCTTCCCGCAGCATAGTATTTACGGCTTGTTGGCCGCCACACAGCCGTCACTGGGACCACAAGCCGCGAGTTCTAGCAAGAAAGGTAGCGTCAGCATCAAGAGTCGGATTGGAAGAACTGGCTTGGGTGCCGGATTTGGGATCGATCGAGAAAGCGACAGCGAAAATGGGACGGATGATGAAAACGAGGCGGAAGATGAGGACAGTCGGAAACTAGCAGCGGGGATCGCATCTCAAGCGGATGCGAAATCAAAGAGCGGGCATAGGACGAGACTGTCGGAGAATAAACTTGTCCGCAAAGTTCTGAGACCCGTGCGTGATAGAGCAGAATCTCAAGGCCAGAATCTGATGACCCAATCGCAATTCCTGCCGGTGAGGAAGGAGATGGGAGAACATGAAGAGAAGCAGAGAACATCACCGACCGGGAGGAAGTCCTCGAGCGCTACGGATCTGACGAAAGAGGCAGCCCAGCCTTCCTCGCCGATACAAATCAAGCAGATCAAAGAACGCAGCGAGTCTCCGGGGCCTTCAACGATCGAAGAGCAGGTTGAAGAAGAACCAAAGTCACTGTCAGCAGTGCTGGCTAGGATGTTTCAATTCGAGCAAGAGGAGGAAGTCATGGCTGAGTACCCATGCTGGTATACTGTCAATGTTCTGCTTCAGGGAAAATTGTACATTACGGGAAAGCATGTCTGCTTCTACGCCTTCCTTCCGAAACGCAACAACGAGATCATCAAGACTGGCCACATCGGGAAAGTCGGAAAACACAGCTACCGCTATGTGCGTTGCTGGTTCATCTTGAAGGGCGACACCTTCTCATACTTCAAGAGCTCCCAGGACCCATATTTTCCCCTCGGTGTGGTCGACTTGCGCAACGGCATCTCAGCGGACATCACCACGAAGGCTGCCGAGGACACGACCGAATTCACGCTCACAACTCAGACCAGGGTCTACAAGTATAAAGCCGACACGCCAGGATCGGCCTTGGAGTGGGTTAAGCAGCTACGCAAGGTCATGTTTCGGTGTCACAATGATGGAAACGCGGTCAAGATCTCGCTACCACTGGAGAACATCATCGACATCGAACGCACAGGAATTGTCAAGGCAGCCGAGACGATCAAACTTCGTGTCGTTGACAACGAGGAGACATTTGCGGTAGATGAGTACTTCTTCACGCTTTTGCAGTCTGGGGATGAGGCTTGGAACGTGCTGAAGGCGCTCACGGACGGCAATCATGCCAAAAAGATGGACATGAGCCCTGCTTCGCAGCGCGGACACAATCACGCACAGACAGGATCGCCCGGCAAGAGTTCTCAGTATCTTGTTGCCGAAACGGTTCGGACAACTCTTTCTCCACTCAACGCTCGCGCTCCGAGCAGCCCCCATCGGAGCATCGAGCTGCAACGTCCCAGCACGGTAGCGTCTCGTAGGCGAAGCGGCGAAATTGGTCGTGCAAGTTTTGACCGTGGAAGGAGGAGTGTTAGCCCCACCAGCCGCACCAGTCTCGATGCTCGCAGAGTTTCCAAGTCTCCGCTCTCGCCGCTGTACCAAGAATCCGAGTCTGAGAGCCTTACCGTCTCATCGGGGCATACCACTGGCGACGAGACCGACACCAGCATGTCTGCTAGCCAGATGCTGAGCAATGATGGAGTGTTTCGTGGTCCCACTCTCCGGCCGTCGCAGCCCAGGAAGATTGGTTCTGGAGGCAGGACCGAGAGACCACCGAGGGAGTCTACGGATCTATCATCTTCAAGAGAGTCGAGTCAAGAGCGTGAATTCGTGCGACCTCAAGAGACAACACGTACGGAGCAGGCTCTGCCAAATCTGCAACGAAATGCTTCCAGTGGTTCGGTCAAGACGCTGACCCCAAATGACAAACCTCTTCGTCCGGCGCAAGGACTCATGATCCGTGGTATCTCTACGCAGCTTCAGCATGCGATGAACGTAGCCGACATGGTGCGCACCACCAGCAAGCGAATGAGCTCGTATTTGAGTAGCAGCCCAAAGGACTACCTTGGAAAGTTCTCAGGTGCTCTTGCCGGCGGCAAGATCCAATACGACGAAGTTGAAGGTCTCATTCCGGACGACAGTGTGCGCGGCACCGAGCGCGATGCAGCAGGTCACACCGCCGAAGATCGCTTCCAGCGGCACTTTGGGCTTCCGCCGACCGAGAAGTTGACGTGCGCGTTCTACTGCTGCCTGATCAAGACCATACCAGTCTACGGCAAGATCTACATGGGCTTGAGGCATTTCTGCTTTCGAAGTCTGCTTTACGGCACGAAGACGAAGATCGTGATTCCATATCGCGACATCGTCAACGTGCAAAAGCAGCGCGGCTTCCGGTGGGGCCATCCTGGGATGTGCGTGATCATTAGAGGCTACGAGGAACTGTTCTTCGACTTCTCGAACAAGGGATTGCGAGATGACTGCGCGATCAGGGCTCTGCGCATTCTCGATGCCATGCGGAACTCGACTGAAGACCCGGCAGTGTTGACAGATGAAGAGCTTCAAGACGCCGCAGACGCCGCTGCGGAGAACAACATACTGCAAACCGCGAAGAAGCAGACTCACAACACCAAGGAGTTGCAGGTGATCATCGATGCGAGTAGAGACGACCCTGACGCCCCACCGATCCTGTTCGATGATGACTTGAGCTCGTCAATGTTGGACTTCAAGCCGAAAGAGCCGATGAACATCACCTGTCTTACCATCGGTTCGCGCGGAGATGTCCAACCCTACATCGCTCTTTGCAAGGGCTTCATCGCTGAAGGCCACCGCGCCTCGATTGCGACACACGCAGAATTTGGCGATTGGGTCAAGAGCCATGGAATTGGATTCAAAGAAGTGGCAGGCGACCCGGCCGAGCTCATGCGCATATGCGTCGACAATGGCATGTTCACGCCAGCGTTCTTCATGGAAGCTAACAACAAGTTCCGCTCTTGGCTTGACGGCCTTCTTATTACATCTTACGACGCTTGCAAGGGCTCTGACCTTCTCATCGAGAGTCCTTCTGCCATGGGCGGCATTCACATCGCCGAAGCCCTTCAGATTTCCTACTTCCGCGCGTTTACCATGCCCTGGACTCGTACTCGCGCATACCCTCATGCTTTTGCTGTCCCCGGACGCAAACTTGGCGGCGTCTACAACTCTGCAACCTATACCATCTTCGACGGCGTCTTCTGGCAGGCAATGTCCGGCCAAATCAACCGCTGGCGCCGCGACACTCTCGACCTACCTCCAACGTCCCTCAGCCGACTTCAGCAAGACAAAGTGCCGTTTCTCTACAACTTTTCGCCTTCAGTCGTCGCTCCGCCTCTCGACTTCGCCGACTGGGTCAAAGTCACGGGCTACTGGTTTCTGGACGAAGGCACCGACTACACTCCTCCTTCCGAGCTCGCCAAATTCATCTCTCGCACCCGTGCTGAGGGTCGCAAACTCGTGTACATCGGCTTCGGCAGCGTGACCGTCGCGGACTCAAGACAACTCATGCAACAAGTCATGGAAGCCGTGCGCAAAGCCGACGTCAACTGCATCCTCTCCAAAGGCTGGTCGGACCGCTTCTCCAAGCCCTCCGACGTGCCTGCTGCTCCTTTACCCGACTATATCCACCAGATCCGCTCGGCGCCGCATGACTGGCTCTTCAAGCAGGTCGACGCTGTAGTCCACCACGGCGGAGCCGGAACTACGGGTGCTTCACTCCGCGCGGGCAAGCCGACCATTATCAAACCTTTCTTCGGCGACCAGTGGTTCTTCGCCAATCGCGTCGAAGACCTGGGGGTTGGCAGTCATCTTAAGAAGGTGTCTGCGAATCAACTCGGAAAAGCGCTGTGGGTGGCTACGCACGACGCGCGGGTTATGGAGAAGGCGAGGGTGTTGGGCGAGAAGATCCGGAGTGAAGATGGGGTTGGGGAGGCGATCAAGGCGGTGTATCGGGAGATGGAGTATGCGAGGAGTCTGGTCACGGTGAAGAAGCAGAATGCGAAGAAAGGTGGGAAGGGGTGGTGGGTTGGCGGTGTTTGGGGTGGAGACGGAGATGAGATTGAGGGTGAGGAGGGCGCGGGCGGTGGGGAAGATGATGAGATGTGGACTTTTGTGGACGATGAGAAGGAGATTGAGGTGGAGGAGAGGAGCTCGTATGCTTGATGTTGTATACTGGGTGGGAAGCATAGTGCGGGCGTTGGATGATTTGTGCTTTTGGACTTAGCATGGAGTTTGGAGGATCCACGGGCACGATAGAATGACACGATAAGAGGGCTCGTCGACCACGGTTTCATCTACAACCGCGAGCAGAATTGTGTTCGTTAGCATTGACATAAACTTGTACCTTATGGACCGAGACCAATTGATTGCTCCGGTCCAAGGCGCCTTTCTCAAATCTCCGTTTGTTCTCACCCTCCCCTGTGTGGTAGAAGCATCGTCCACGAAAGTCGGTACGGTATCCTCGCTCCAAAACTTTGCATTGCAGTGTACCACGGGAGTGCGCTGCTTGGAGCCAGCACCGCTACAAATTGAAAAGAAAAATTCGAGACTGCCATCATTTTGGGAGTCTGAGAAAACGTGAAATCTACGCCCGGAGCGCCGTTGTCATCAATGATGGGAGTGAACCTGTCGGCATGTGCTCGCAGACCGAGTGGTCGATGGTGATGAGCAGAGACTCGGGCTCGTAGATGGCGGCGGCATGGACTGGGTGACCGGTCTGCGGCGGTGTCGGAGCTCTGAGCAAATATTCTTGAGGCCGAGGGTATGCAAGGAGAGGATGGTTAGAAGTGCTGAAGAAGAGTAATAGTAGCGTGACAGATGTTGAGGAAACTTGAGAGAAGAGCAGTTGAGGCGCAGCTTGTCTTTCGCATCGCAGCTGCAGCTGATCGTAGACTTGACAGCAAAAGCAGAAAGAAGTGCCATAGTCCTGCGAGCATGGTCGCTCAACATTGAGGTATGCATGTGGAAGCCGACGGCCGGCAAGACAGCGGAATTCCCCATACACCGGATCCTTTTTGGGCATGTCGATTGCATGGCCAGAGGGCTCGATCGAGAAGATCGCACGGGACACAGCATTTATACGTGCGTACGATACGAGAGTCAACGCCGCCGCCTCAACTCGGTAGCTCTGGGCATCCGCAACCATCCTCTCCTTTCTTCCCATATTTCACCTCAATCTTCGAAACCAGCTCCTCCTAAGTCCACCTTGCCAACACACCACACTTCCTTCTCATCCTCCTTCTCATCACTACTCAGCCCCAGCCCACCTTGCCCACCCTCAGCCTCTTTCCTCTCCCTCGCTTGTCCACTAAGCCTCAACGCGATCCTCTTGAAGTACTCGGTCATGCTCCTCTTATCAGCGGCACTCAACCCAGCGCCTGCCGAACTGTTCAAATACTTGTCAAAGATGGCGCCCTCTTCCTCTACGACCTCGAAAATGGCAAGGAAAGCCGCTTCGGCGGCCAGCTTGACCGGTATCACCATATCCCGAACGCATTTGAAAACCGGTTGCACGATCGTCGCGTAGTGCGGGCGAATGAGTTCGGCGTTATTTGCGCGGCTCACGGTGCGGATCACCACAAGAGATAGACGGCGGGTGTCAACGGATTTGCCGGGAGTGAGGGCGTCGGCGAGAGCTTGCATAAGCGGCTTGAGGGCCTCGAATGACTTGTCGCTAGATTCGGAAAGGAGATACTTGCCAGCGGCAAGAACAGCGTTGTCGGCGATAAAGGTCTGGTTGCTGTTGATGCCCTGCACAATGACATTGCGAGTGATGTCATCGTAGTTGTCCGTGAGCACAGCCGGAGCTTCGAGGAGCACAGCATTAAGGGCAAGGATGGAGGAATGGGTGAAGTGGTTTGTGAGAACACGGCTCTTAAGCAGCGGCGCGATGGATTCGACTGGCATGACTTTGATCAGAGCGCCGAGGAGTTTAGCATGAGTGATGGACGTTGCGTCATCGGCGTCGCCAGAGTCGGAATCGATAAGTCCGAGAATGGATGCGCGCGAGGCATCGTTCATGTTCGTGCCGGCTTTGCTTACGACCTCATAGAGAGCCTTAAGCATGGCATTCTTGACACCAGCGTCGGTGGTCTTGCAGCCGGTCACCAGCTCGGCGATCAGAGGGTCGATTCTTGGTGTCATGGTGATCAGTGTACCCAGTGCCTTTGCAGCCCGGGTGCGCAAAACCTCGCTCGAAGGGTCCGCGAGGGACTTTGCAAAAGTGCGCTGCAGCTGTGGTAAGAAAGGCTTGAGGAAGGTCGGAATCTTTTCGAGCAAGTTGTTGAGGGTAAGCAGGATGGCGGCCCTGAGCTCGGTTGATCGTTCGGAAACGACACGAATGAGCGGACCGGTGATCTGTGTGACGAATGGCTTGAGACCATCCGGGCTGGTGCGGTCGATGAGGTCGGAGATGGCAAGCGCAGCTTGTGTCCTCTGCTCCATAGAGCCATTCATCAAGCCTTGCAGGAAGATTGGCAGAATGGCGTTGATACCCTTGGGTAGGGAGAAACCAGGCAAATTGTGTCCGGCTGTGCCGACCTGGTTGAGAGTCTGGCGGGTGGAACCAACGAGGGACTCCATCTCTTCTTTCCTGAGTTGCTTCGTGAGGGCGCTCAATGCAGCCCACGCTGCCTTGACAACCTCTTGGTCGCTGTCATCGAATGCGACCAGTAGGGCGCTGATGAGGTTCGGGTAGTAGCGAGAGAAGTCGACCTCGGTCTGCTCGAAGAACACTGCCAGATGTTGGTCCGCGGCAGCACGTCTGCGATGGTCGTCATGCTTGGCGAGTGCGAGCATGACGCTCATCGTTGTGTTCAGCCCGTCGTACTCATCGACCGACAACAGGATCGCATCAAAGGAGGAGCTAAGCTCTGCCTTCAGGTCATCGTCCTTGCAAGCGACGATGTTGTCCATGAGCGAATTGAGGATGTTCGGGAGTCTCCTGGTCATCGCGGGGCCGGCAACTGTTGCCAATTCGGCCATTGCGTTCGCATTGAAGGCGGATATTGGCGATTTGAGAAGCGTCGGTAGCAAGTTCGGCAAGATGATGTTGGATCTTGTCGTCTCGTTCAGCAAGGTCAGGAGTGCCGACAGTGCGTTATCCTTGTCATCCTCGGAGCGCAAAAGATTGAGCAGATGTGGCAGCACTTGGTCAACAGCTCGTTTACCAAGGGCCTTTTGCATTGAGTCGAAGGCCTCAGCAGCCGCATCGCGAACGTTCTTGTTGGTGTCGACAAGGGCAGTGCGCACGATGGAGTAGAGGATTTTGTCGTAATCCTCGAGGGCGTCTGGTGTGGAGGCGGTAATCAACTCGCGAAGAGCGAAGCATATGCCTTGTCTAGCATCGGTGTCGTGCGAAGTCTGCAACTCTTGCTCGAGGACAGGAAGAAGCGTCGCCAGCACGCCTTCTCCAGCCTTTCTGATGAGTTCACCGAGGGCGTTACTGGCAATGACTTTCTGCTCCATGTTTGAACTCGCCAATCTCCGGACAAGAAGCTGTGTGAGGGTTGGCACAAGCTCGCGCAGCGTGCGTGGAGAGGACACAAGGGCCTTCCAGACGTTCATGGCGGAAGTGCGGACCATGCCAGAAGTATCGCAGCGGCAGATGTACAATGCAGAAAGTACTCTGTTGCGCTTGTCTTCTCCGAGAACCTCGAGAAGCGAAGCACCGGCTTCATTGGCGTTTTCTTCCAGATCTTCTGCCTCGGTCTTGCCGCTGATACCAGTGAGGTTGAAGAGCAAGTCACCGACCAACTCCACGGAACTGAGACGAATGCGGTAGCTGTCGTCTGCAAGACCACGTTCGAGCTCGGGCAGAAGCAAATCGACTGAGCGTGTGGCGAAGTTCTTGACTAGCAGACGACCGGCACGCAGCGCGGTCTCGCGAATGGACTCCACATCGTCTGCCAGTCCGGCCAGAATTGGCGGAATGATTTTGGACAGATAGTTTGCGAAGCTGTTTCCGAAACACGCCGGCAAGAAAATGAAGAGCGACATGAAGCCTTCTCGTACAGAAGCCTTCGAGCTAGACACGTTCTGCAGGATCGTTGGTAGAGTCTCTTCCAAGCGGCTCGTTCCAAGACCAGCAAGCACTTCACTGAGCGCCTGGGCACTGCCGAGACGATCGCCAGCACCAGTATCGGACTTCAATGTCGACATCAAGCTTGGGATGAGATCGGGCAGGGCATCTTCGCCCAGCTTCTCGATTGTGGAACCAAGCGCCTTTGAAGCTGTGGCACGGGTTGTTGGAACAGGGTCGACAATGGCAACACGAAGGCCAGCAACCAGAATTGGCAAGTGAGCAATGAGATCTTTTCGCTCAGTGAGATGAGCCAGACTGCCAATGATTTGGGCAGCCTTTTGCTTTGTGCCCGATCGGTCTCCCAGACCACGCTCGAGAATGCGCACGACGAGGGCCAAGGAAGGTGCATCGAGGTAATGGATGAAGTTGACCTTGATGAGTGCATCGAGAGCGTCGTTTGAGCGTCGTTTGTGTACTTTGTCGGGTCACTGAGCGCTTTCAGCAGTATGCTGACTTGTGATTTGACTTCCGGGTTACTGATGACCTCTCCGAAACGCTGCAAACTGCGGTTCGCGGAGCCGCGGACCTCCTTGTGGCTGTCGTTCAGGACTTCGGTAAGCGGAGGGATGATCTCGGGCAGGCTGACGGCGAGCTGTTGAGGGTCCAGGTATGCCATGGCTCCGAGAGAATCGCATGCTCCCTTCTTACTGCGCCACTGATCTTCATTCAGACCATCCAGAAGTGTGGGGAGAACTTGATGGACACCAAACGAACTCAACGAAGAGAAGCAGGTCTTGGCTGCGTCCAAGCACGCTTCTCGGACATCAGCGCTGCTGTCTCCGAAACCGACCAGCAGTTGCGGTACGACTTGAATAACATACGGCTCGAAAACACGTCCGAGAAGAAGTGACAGCAGTTCGAGTGCGAGGAACGCACCTTGCCGCTCGTTGGGATCTTTCTTGTTCTCTGCTGCGCTTCTCAGAGTGGATACCAATCTGGTCTCTCGCAAGATCGAGATACCTCTGCCCTTGACGATACCAGCAAGACCGTAAGCTGCACCACGCCGAGCAGCATATTTCTTCGAATGCAGCATCTCGTCAATCATCTGCTTGAGATACTGCGTTGCCTGATCGGTGGAAGCTTGCACGAGAGGTGGCAGACATTGTGCCACAGCGTATTGGACCGATTCGGACGGGGTGCTGAGGGTCTCGAGAAGACGATTCACAACTTTGGGAACACGCTCGTCGCCCTTGGATAGATGTCGTGCGATCGCACCGTAAAGGATTACAACTGCTTCGTTGACAAGATCTTGCGTTTGCGAGGTGCTGTTGGTATTTTGCAAAGTGGTCTCGCACAGCTTCATGAGCGGTTCAACTTAGCGGTTCAACTTGATCTTGACCGCGGACGGATACAATTCGTGTAGCGGCGTCGACCATGCTATCGCGCACTCCAGCGTGATTGTCGCTCAGTGGCCCTCGTTCGATGAGGAATGTGAGGAAGGACAACAGCTCTTCAGATGGAAAGATTGTGGCCAGCTCGCGGAATGCCAGAGCGTAGCCGTGTCTTGATTCCCAAGTGTCCGTGATCTCCTTCTTGAGTGGCATGCCGTACTTGTCAACGAGTGGTTTCTTTGGCTTCGCGGCTTCAACGTAGGCGCCCTCGATGTTATTGAGGACGTCCTTGAACGTGGAGGGGTGCTCCTTCACAGCAGCCGCCACTGCACGGGCTGCAGCACGTCGGAGCTGAGAGTCTCTCGCTTCAAGATATGGTAAGCATTGCGCAGCAGCGTCCGGAGGGACCTTGAGCTGGTTCTCTTCCCAGATCTCGTGCGCGACAGCAGCATTCTCCTCGTTATCATCGTGGCAGGCGAGCCAGATCTCAACGTAAAACTCGCGATCTGCAAGCTCAAGCTCCGCGCTGACAGCTTGAAGCACAGCACTCCGCACCGAGGAGTCGGCCACGATTGCGCCCTTGACGACCACATCGGTCTCGGCCGTGTTCATGTTGACCGCAACGCATCGACACAGATCAGTGAAGCAATCCTTTGCGGGCTTGAAATGTTGAGTGTATCTCTGCATTGATGCAATGAGTGTAATGAGAAGCTTCTCGCGCGGAAGACGAATGTCGCTGCAGGTTCCGGTGTGATACGACAAGAACTCAATGGCAAGCACAATCTGCTCATCTGCGTCTTCGCCGGTACGGTCGACACCTCCGTTCTCGAGCACGACAAATATCAAAGCAAGGAGGTAGCTCAGAGAGACAGTATCGAATGGCCGCTGCTCGCCTAGGGCGCGCAAACGGTACATGATTCGGGTGACGAGATCTCCGAGAGGTTCCGCCAAGAGATTCTCGGGCAGAATAGTGATTCCGGCGGCACGAAGCGTGGCGACTCCGGTGAAGGGTCGCATTGGTCCGAGGCGGGTGGAAATTTTCTCAGAGCATTGCAGATAACCAAGAGATGCAGCATCACCAAGGATAAGGCCTGCGCCTGCCTGAATCACGTCAAAGAGCAGTTTAACCGAAGGGCCAAACCAAGACTCAGCCTCGGTCGGTGGTCCAGTCGACAACGCACCGATCATACCGATGCCTCGACGTAAGCGTGAGTCGATGGCTGCAATGCTCTTGCGAATCTCGGACTCCTTCGCCAACTGCGCATTGACTTTGGCCTGCTCGTCGGCCGTAAGCTTCTTCGTCTGTCCCTTCTTCTGCGCGAGTTGCGCTCGAAGCTCTTGTTCCCATTTCAAAGTATCGTAGTCTTTGTCGTTTTTGCTGATCTCGCGTGTCGCGCCTGGTTTCGAGAGAACATCAACAAAAGCCGTGCCTTCTGGCGTGCGGAATATTGCGGCCTCGGTGGGACCAATGTCATACAGCGGTGTCGGATCCAAATCTGAGCTGATCTGAGCAACTATCAGCGGGGTCAAAGCCTCAGGTGCCACAAAGGCAAGATCCGCAGCGGCGGCGCAAGCGGCAGATTGAAAGGCTGATAGAGGCTTCCATGTCGCGTTCTCCGTAATGGCAATGATTCGGTCAAGGCAGTCCTGCGAACGTCTCTCTGCTAAAGCGCCAGGATCGGTTGACGTGCGTAGACAAAGATCGATCCACGCTGCTTTGGGTACGAGTTGCGGTCTGCACAGCACAAGCATCTTCACGAGCTGGTCTTCAAGGACCTCTTTCTCCAAAGTACAGCCCAGCCTGGATGCATTCTCTGTATCAAGGCACAGAGCTCTGACGACCTTGTGAAGCTCGTTCCTACCAGTCTTGGAAGCGATCGCGGCACTGTCTTTGACATCTAGCTCGATGTCCTCGCACCACTGCCACAAACCGCTGACGAAGACATCGGCCATCAGAGAAGCGTGTCGAGCGTACAGCCGAGTGATCATCTCATTCGCTTGAATTCTGATATCGCGCGGGATGCCACTGGCAGCCACAAAATAAATTACCGACTGCGCCAAAGCCTTTGACGTCGCAGACTGGCTGCCAGCTGTATCAAGCTTCTCAAATGCAGCCTGCGTTGCGAACAGGAACCATCTCATGTCTTCTTCGGCGGTCAGTTTGGTGTAGATACGTGGGTTCAGCAGCAGGAAGGATGGTTTCGGCTCAAGCGTCAACACTTTTACATCAAGCGAAGCTTTCTCGACCACCGACTTGTTCTTGGCCATGGACATGTGAGGCACTGAGTAGAGACATATCGCGCATGCGGCGCATGCTGCAGCAACTTGACCGTTCTGCACAGCCGGAAGCGGGTTTGCAATGACATCGTTGATGATGTCAAGCAGTTTCCCAACCGTCGCATCAGCCAGGACAGCTGGACCTTCCTGAGATAGCTCGTCCGAGGATTCTATTCGGAGACATTCTGCCAGCTGCAGTGTCCACAGTCTTCGAATAGGGAGACGCTTCTCCTGGATGCCTTTGACGAAGGCTTCAATGATACCGCTGTCCAATTTCGTGCTGGTCGTCAGCGCGAAGCGGACAAGCTTTCCTACGCAATTGAGCTCAGCTGCCGCCGCGACCTCGTTGGCCTCTTTGCTCACTACAGCAACTAGGCCCGGCGCCACCTTTGGGACAAGCGATGGCTTTGGGCGCATCGCACTGAGCATGTTAGCGTGGAGTACACGCTGATCTGCTGCTGGGACCTTGTTGGTCTTGAGTGGAGTCAAGATCTCGTCGGCAGCCTTCTCTATTGTCTTCTCGTCGTGGGATCTTTGCGCTAGGATGCTGAATGTCCGAAAAGCTCCTTGTCGTATCGAGTCTTTGGTCGATCTGATATTGGCAAGGAGTGGTTTGAGCAAGGTGGCCATGATCTCTGAAAGATCCATTTCTTCGGGAAGTGCTGCAAAGACCGGGTAGAGTAGGTCATCAAGGACGACTTCCGGTGCTCTGAGAAGAGCCTTGTCCATAGCTGGAACAATTTCCTTCTTCAAGTCGTCCAAAGACACATATGCGGCGAAAAAGTCTCTCAATTCATGAGCGATGAACTTGGCGACTGGTGCTCGCGAACCGAGAATCTCCCGCAGATAGAAGGCGAAATATTCCTGCTTCTTTGCAGCGACCAAGGCAGAACCGTTCGGTACCCTGTTACAGACTCCCGCAATGATACCGAGAGGTATGGCATTTTTCGGTGCCGGTGCCGTAGCTTTCGCAGTCAGAGCATCGATACACGCTGTTACAGCTTCGGGCCCGAACGAAGCTTTCAGCAACGTCCGAATCGCACGTCTGGAGACACGCACCGCTGTCACTCTAGCGCTATCATTCTCCTTCTTGTAGTATTGCTGGACGGTGGCCAAGGCATTTGCCATTGCTGCGAGCGCCTTCTTTCCCCAAAGTTCCCAAAGAGCTTTCTCTTTCGCCGCGTGTTGAACGAGAAGTGAGCTCCATCGCACCAGTACAAAGGCGTTTCCCGGTGCAATCGTTGGTTTGCTTGACTCTTCGAGTATGAGATTTACGAGTCCCGGTATGAGCTTTGGTGCTTCGGGCGAATTCGCGATGATGGAGAGACAGCTCTCGACGGCTTGCCGTGACCGCGCATCGACGTAGAAAGCGTATGTGTCGAACAATATACGTAGAATCGCTGGGTTTTGTGGAGGCGGGATCACTGCAACCTTGTCAGAGACACACGTTTGGCATGAAAGAACACTTTAAGCCTACCTCCACTCACGAGCTGGTCGTGAACTCTCTGCAGTTCGGTTGTTCGGCGTACTGTCGAGCTGGACATCAGAGTCTGGCGCAGCTCCCATATGTCTGCACCATGGTCGCCATTGACTACTGGAGTCGCTTCCGCCATTTCCAGGTGTCCCGGATCACACGTCAGATAACTTTTTTCTCGACGTCTCAAGTGGTTATGGTCCTTTCCTGCTCTTCAATGCCAAATGAATGTATTTCTTCCACCATGACCATACGATTCAATGCAATGCTCCAGCTCCGCGATAGTCGAGTCGATAGAGAGTTGTGTTCCGGAATTGAGGTATGGGAGAGATGGAGTCGATCTCGTGATGGCTTGGCTGTAGTTCCACGTGAAAGGACTGGAGTCTGATCGCCCCGCCAAAATGACGACCCTGAATTTTGTGTTTACGCTGGCGGCAGCATTTCGAACCTTTGGTACCAGAACATCAACATTCGCAGGATTGCCTTCTCCTCGTCAGGATGGCAGGCAAAAAGAGGAAGCCGATTGCAAATCCCGCAAGAGGCTTCGCCACGACGTCGGTGGCATCCAAACCAAAGGCAGAGTCCGAAGCTCCGAGTGCAACAACATCAGGCGTGGCGACGCCCAGCGAGACAACATCTGTCAAAACTCAATCTGTCGAAACAACGAGCCCAGCAATCGTCGCACCAGAGCGAGAATTGCACGAGCTCAGCCCAGACGAACTTGAGGCTCAACTCGAGGCATCGGAACTACAGCAATTCGTGGAGAAGAATGGTGCCAAAGTCAAGAAGGAAGTGTCCCGCCAGGTGGTGCGTTTGCAGACCGACAAGCGCTTACTGCGCGGCCAGTCGGACTTTCTCTCGGTGAGAGACTGGCTGCCTGATGAGGTGATGCAGCAGATCCTGGATCTCACTCTTTCAGACTTGAAGAACGACAATGACTCGCAAAAGAAACCAGCATCTCCAGTTGGGGACGATTTGGTCGCAAAGGTATGGCAGTTACGGCAATGTCTCCTTGATCTTGAGATTCCATTAGAACGAGTGACTGAAGTTGTTGCTTGGGTCATATCAAGTCCCCCTTCAGGAAGTCCAGTGGGCTCAATATGGGGCCTTGAAGAATGTTTCGAATGGCTGTCTCTCCATTGCGAAGTTGCCGAGTTGGACGATTACGACTTTCAACGTCAGAGGTTCTTGACAGTTGATGGCGACGAGCCGGAGGAACTTGTCGATCAGGGGTCAGAAGACTGGAAGACAGCCAAGAAGAAGGATGCGGCGCTCCTGGAATCTGTCGACGTCCAAGGCAGTGGTGTCAGTGACGAAGAGCAAATAGACGTCAGCGAAGTCGAGAGCGATATGGAGCCGGATGAGCTCCTGTCCGTCTATCTGCGCACAAAGACGAGGCTTTACGAGCTAAATCCTGCGACCGATGCAACTTCCACCAGTCGAAACAAAACCTCGAAACAACCAAAGGCGCCTGCCAAGAGATCCTCCGGCGAACGGAAGCTGGAGCAAAAGCTGCAGAAGATCGAGGGAGATGTCCTTTTTGATAGACGCGATGCCGATGCTATATGGGCCGCGAGAAAAGTTGAGCTCGCCAGAGAGTTCGCAGAGCGGCGGCGGCTACAACTACAGGATGACAGCATTCCGAATTCCGCCAGGTCATCGACACCTGTGATGCAGAACTCTGAAGTTAGTGACGAGGCCGAAAGGCTGGGTCAAGAACTATTAGCGGCAAATGAAGAAACTGAGGACGACGATCTCCTGAGTGGCATGTTCGATGCACTACCTGGAGTGAATGAATCCGCCGGTTCTGGAGAAAACTCAGGCGGGTCGACTGTAGGGAGCGTAACGATTCGCGACTTTGGCAAGCTCGTTGGTATGAATCCGAAAAGGGTGTTGGAAGAAGCATGCAAAGCTCGAGATGCCAAATGCAAGCAAGCTTACAAGATGGTCTCGCCCACAACATATGCCAGTAGGCATTCTGTGACCATACAGTGGACGAAGCAGCAAGAACCATTCGAGCACGGCTTTCTGCCCGCGGTCACAGTCCAGTACAGACCGACCAGAGTTGTCATCACAATGGTTCAGGTCGCAACTCCGGATACTGCGCAGAGCGAAGCTTTTGTCGCCACAGCAGCTTTATTCCTGATATTTTCCGGTTCTCCCAAGGAGGAAAAAGTTCATCTTCGGCTTCCCGCAACCTTTCGAGACCTCTGGGACGAGTTCACACGGGCGAAGGCACATCGCGCTCAAGCAGAAGAGTGCGCGACGGTGAAGGAGGTGCGCGCATTGATTGATCAGCACTACAGCCCTGCCGACGACGACGACGACGATCAAGTCGTTTTCAACGTTAATGCTCGTCGCCGTATTGACGGCACAAGTGGAAGCTCAACCCCTGTGAAGTCGGAATCGCGCAGAACACAACAGCCAGAAGCTGTCGAGGAACTCCAGCAGATGTGGGCTCGAAAGACTTCCACGCCAGCATATCAACGCATGCTGATCGGTCGCATGAATCTGCCTATGTATCACTTCCGGACCGCGGCACTGGACACAATACAGCGCCATCAAGTCACCATTCTTTGCGGTGAGACCGGCTGGGGGAAGGCGACGGTGAGACCGGCTGTGGCAAGTCGACCCAGTTGCCAGCTTTCATTCTGGAGAACGAATTGGCAAACGGCCGGCCTTGCAAGATCTACTGTACTGAGCCACGACGAATCTCAGCAATCTCTCTGGCACAGCGAGTCAGCGAAGAGATGGGCGAGAACAAGGGTGATGTTGGCACCTCTCGATCCCTCGTCGGCTACGCTATTCGCTTGGAGTCGCAGACCACAGCGCAGACACGGCTGGTGTATGCAACGGTCGGAATTGTCCTACGCATGTTGGAGAGCCCCAATGGAATCAACGATATCACACACTTGATCCTCGACGAGGTCCACGAAAGAAGCATCGACACGGACTTCCTCCTGATTGTGTTGCGCTCGCTTATGTTGAAACGACCGGATCTGAAAGTCGTGCTCATGAGTGCTACCGTGAATGCGCAGCGCTTTTCGCAATATCTGGATGGTGCACCAATAATTGATGTACCCGGTCGTACGTTCCCGGTCGAGGCCAAGTTCCTCGAGGACGCCATCGAATTGACCGGACATACCAATGAAGATGCGGCTACCGCAGCCGTCGACGAGGACAACAATGAGGACGATGCACAAGAAAAGAGCACCGGCGATCAGCAGTTGAACGGCTACAGCAAGAAGACTCGGAACACTCTTGCGAACTACGATGAATACCGCATCGACTACAGCTTGATCGTGAAGCTCATCGAGAAGATCGGCCATCACGCACAATATCAAGACTTTAGCAAGGCAATCTTGGTATTCCTGCCAGGTATCGCAGAGATCCGTCAAGTGAACGACATGCTATGCGGGCATCCACGATTTGCAAAAGGCTGGAGAGTGTTCCCACTGCACTCCACCTTCTCGAGCGAAGACCAGCAAGCTGCGTTCGAGATCCCACCTCCAGGCATCCGCAAAATTGTTCTTGCTACCAATATTGCCGAGACTGGTATCACGATCCCCGACGTAACATGCGTCATCGATACTGGCAAGCACAAGGAGATGCGCTTTGATGAGCGTCGACAGATGTCTCGTTTGATCCAGAGCTTCATTGCACGCGCGAACGCCAAGCAACGACGAGGTCGTGCTGGTCGTGTGCAGCAAGGTCTCTGCTTCCATCTCTTCACCAAATATCGCCACGACCATATTATGGTCGACTCACAAACACCGGAGATGCTGCGTCTGTCGCTGCAAGATCTCGTGATGAGAGTGAAGATCTGCAAGCTTGGAGACATCGAGCATGCTCTGTCGCAGGCATTGGACCCGCCCTCAAGCCGCAACATTCGAAGAGCAATCGATGCCTTGGTGGAAGTGGGCGCATTGACGACTGGCGAGGATCTCACTCCGCTTGGAAGCCAGCTCGCTAAGCTTCCGTTGGATGCACAGCTTGGAAAACTCATCCTGCTTGGGAGCAACTTTGGCTGCCTCGATTTTGCACTCACTGCTGCGGCGACGCTCTCTTCCAAGACGCCCTTCCTTAACCCAATGCATCAAAAGAAGCAAGCAGACACAGTCCGCTTAGGCTTCAAGCGTGGCGACTCCGATCTCCTGACCGCCTACAACGCATACACCACTTGGCGCAAAATCTGCACCACGCCGCACATGTCAGAGTTCCAATTCTGCAACAAGAACTTCCTCTCATCACAGAACCTCGCCAACATCGAAGACCTCAAAGCGCAACTTCTTAGCCCGCTCGTAGATGCAGGTTTCGTAAATCTCGGTCAAGAAGAGCGCACTGCTCTCAACCGCATGCGGCACAATACCAGGCAACGCAACTTTGTGATGCTCCCGCCACAATACACAAAGTCCGACGAGAATGATGTCCTCGCTTCGAGTGTGGTCGCATGGTCATTCTACCCAAAGATCATCAAGCAAGATGGCAAGGGTTGGAGAAACATCGCGAACAACCAATCCCTTGGCCTACACCCGACGAGTGTGAACAAGACGTCACTCAACCCCGACGTCAAATTCCTCTCCTTCTACAGCATCATGCAAAGCTCGTCTCGCTTCACGAATGCCCAAGAGACCAGTCCTGTCGCGGAGATCCCTCTGTTGCTCATGTGCGGCGAGGCGGTGTTTCACATGTACGGCGGTGTTATAGTGGTGGACGGCAATCGACTGCGGTTGAAGGTCCGGGATTGGAGGACAATGATCGTGTTGAAGTTCTTGCGGGCGAAGAGTAAGGAGGTCATGGCGAGACTATTCCGCAACCCGGGACGGGAGCTGGGAGACCGCCCGAGGAGGTGGATGGAGATTCTGGAGAGGATCTTCGAGAAGCAGGGTCTGAAGAACGCTGCTGTGAGAGGGTAAGCTCTACCGTCGAAGGAAGACTCACCTCGCAAAGCTGTAGAGGGTCATACATAGATCGGATAGATTGATCGTCGTTAGATGGGGTATGAAGTGGTCCCAAGATGCCATGCTCGATTTCAGCTTCCCTCCCGTGCGCTCGTAGATGCAAACGACTTCCATGTATGCGCCCGCTTCCTCGATACCAACATGACCATTACACATCCTTCGCGTACATCCCGTCGCTTGTTGCCGCCCGCCACCGCCTAGGTGGTATTTTCTCTACATTTGCTCGCATATGGGTCGCAGCCCCCGGCGCAACCTTGACTTCTGCAGGAGTCGTCGCCATGCAGGTTCACGCTGCAAGTGATGTCGTAGCAGTTGAATTGATGGCTTCCGACGTACTGCAGGCTCTATTAGCGTATGGTCACAGCAAAAAGAAGGAAGCGAAGTGGCTCACGATGCCCGCGACTGATTGTTTGCGATGGGTGTTGACGCCTTGGACGAAGCCGAGAGATGATAGAGTCGCGAGGACAGTGACGGCGGAGAGGAAGTGCATCGTCGCGTTGGTGTTATGAGGGTCGAGGTGTAGTCGTGAGGCTCTGTCTTGCAATCTAGTTGTTGGTCTCGAAGTGTCGTTCTGGTTTGAGGTTGAGGAAGCAATAGGCTGATCGCGTGGCCGGCTCGAGGACATGGGCTTGACTTTTAAATGCTCGCGCCGGGACTTGGGCCACTCGGCGGGGTTTGGACTGGGGTGCGGTATGCTGAGCGAATGGATGAATTGTTTGATGATTAGAAGAGACCGGGTTGCCGGGGTTGGCGTGGAACGTCGATGCCACGCTGCCACGAGAGCAGGGGCTAATTCATGGCATCTTGATTCTTCTCCCACTTCTGGAGCTGTGGAGACAGTCCGTGCCTCCAGGATCTACGAGACGCATGATGGAATGCTGGAAACCCGAAGGGATGTTTTTGACGTAGTGCATGGCGATGAGGTGGTTGATCGATCCAATCTGTGGGTGCATAATAACCCAGCAGTGTCTTGCTTGCACACGTGTGGCACTGCGGCAAGGTGCATCCCTGTCGTCAAGGAAAGTCGAACTGCCGGGAACTGGGGCTAGTTCTACTTCGTACCATGGTGCAACACGACCCTATTTCGAGGTTCAGGGATGTCACCACGCGGTTGATCCGGTACGGCGTAGAGGGAAGTTCACATTGCCGTGATGTACCCTATTGCCGTCCATGCGACTGAGGTGGGGTGCAGCAGAGTTCCGGTCGAATGGTACTGTGAATGCTGGAGTTAAAGTAAGCTGTCTCCAATGGCTGGTACCTGTTTGACATGGCAGAATGCAGCTCTCCTACAGTCTGGTCATGCATCGAATTCAGCTCGGCAGCACTGTGCAGATTTGCGAGGCAACGAGGCCGCTCAACAAAGACAGAGCCCATGATGATCGACTCGAGATCCTACGCAGCTTCGTGTGAACAGAAACGCACATGTGCAGGCGCAGGAGACCAAAGAATGACGAGGTTGGGCAGAGCAACGCGTGGCGAGTCGCGGAACCATCAGCGATTCATGGTCTGGAGGGATCATATTCATGGCCCAAGCACAGAAACCCAAGAAATGCTACCTCCTACAGTCATTGCAAGTGACCGAAATAGCCGTCGGTTTGATGTCGCGAGGCTTTGAAGCAAAGCATCTCGTCGGGAACGGATCTCGCAGCGATGCGGCATACTCTTGGGTCGAGAAGCGAGACGTCAAAGAAGGGTCTAATAACATAAAGATGTGATGTGATCGTCTGTCACACGTTCTTCAGGGACCACTCGCTGGTTCGCACATGACGCGCTTTCTCCACGAGGCAATGTACAAACTACAAGGGGCTGCCACGCCAACTTCACCTTTGACCTGACTTGTTCTCACTTCATTCACCTGCAGCCAAAGCCAGACATTCATTGTCTCAATCTTTACCGTCAATCTTCGAACGTCTCGCTCACTTTCCTACCATTACCATACATCGACAATCTATTGAGCTTCTACACCATGTCTTGCCTTTGCGAGGGCGCGGAGTTTGTTTCCGAAGCTGGCAAGACATACCTCGCAGTCAGCTCGCTCGGACAGTCCAATGTATGGACAGCGGTCGAGAAAGATGACATGTCGAACATTGTCGTCTTGAAAGCTCCGTCAGAAAATGACACTCCGGGACAATGGCCGCGATTCCAACACGAAATGATCATGCATGAACTCTTCAAAACAAGTCAGAACATCCGCCGACAAGTCGACCGCATTCCACCAACGCCGGAGGGATCGCCTCCCATTCTCGTCCTCGAAATCACTGAAACCACTCTGTGGGGCGCAAGAACGAAACGTCCCTTTTCCCGCGGTGAAATCGTCGCTACCATGAGAGGAATCTTGCTTAGTCTGCAAGAGGTCCACGAACAGTGCCTGGTTCACGGCGATCTCAAGTTGGAAAACGTCATGCTCTCCGGCTTCGATCCCAAACATGCCGGCGATGGCAGCAACCTCGTCGTCAAACTCGGCGATCTCGGAACAGTAATGTCACCCGCGTACGGGACCATGCAACCAATCGCATATCGCGCTCCAGAGGTCTACTTTCACGAGGAGATCACCCCCGCAGCCGACATCTGGGCCGTCGGACTCGTCTACTCGCATCTTCTCGAAGCGCAGGAGAACTTCTCCAAAGCTGGACTGTACGATAATCTCACGACCAACTCTAGCAGGATTGACGAGCGGGTGAGCGCAGTACGAAACGAGATCTCTCAAGACTACGACCTGCAGAACAACAGCTATTACAAGCACTGTCTGCTACCGGAGAGGGACCTGGATCACAAGAAGGGCAATCATTGGGCGCTCATGCGGAAGCGAGGATTGCAGGAGAGAGACGTGGATTTCTTGAAGAGGGTGATGATCGCGAATCCGACGGAGCGGCCGACTGCGAAAGCAATACTGGAATCATATTGGTTCAAGGGTGGGGGGTTGAAGGAGAAGGCCGATGACATCGAGCAAGTCGATGGTGCCACAGATCGGCTGTCGCTGTCTTCCAGGGCCTCGAACCATTTCGATGGAGCGGTGGACGATCTCGCGGTGAAGCCGCCCACGAGCGCCGGCCGTAGACATCGTTTGAGCGATACGCCTCGGAGCGGGACCCCGGTCAAGCGAACTCGGTCAAAGAGATCGTCTACCACCACCGCGATGCAGCCACTGCATCCGAATGAGCAGGTCGATCCTGCTTTGCTCTCCTCGATCATCAAGCCGGCCATGAAATGCATGCGACAGGAAGATATTGAGAATACGACACAGGAGGTGCGAGAAACACCTGCGACGGCGACGGCAGACGACGATGTTGTATCTTCGGTGCGCCCGCAAAATCTGGGACAGCAGGCGTCGACAGGAGGAACGTACCTGAGTTATAGATAAGGGCGTTGTTGGTGTTCCCTTGCTACCTGAGATGGGGTCCTAAAGGAGCTTCAGCGTAGTGTATTAGTAGATATTTGTACAATACCTCCTTGGTCCCGCTCAAATGCACCGCGCAATTCGGACACCGGCAGCTTGAAGCAGCTTAGAATACGCAGTCTGCGGTAGAGAACGAACCTGAATTTTGAGAATGGTCGTATTCACGAGTCAATCCGAGAGCTAACTATCGGTTGGCTCTCCGGCTTCTACTATACAGTCCAAGCTACCGGAGCGTGTTGCGGTTTGAGTGGAGCTTTGGAGCTAGTATTCTACCGCATGGCGTCTCACGGCATTCTCATTTCTTTTGGGTGGGTGTGGTCGTGACCGGACTTTTGGGAGGATCGTCATGTCGCAAATATCGTGTTCAGATTTCGCTTTATCTGAGAACAAAAGACGCTAATTGCGATTAATAGAACGATAAGAACCTGCTTCAATCACCATCGCAGTCAACAAAACGCCTTGCAAACTCCCCGTGCTGCTGAAGCTAATGGCAGCTTGTAGCTGTGCTCACAGTGGATCGACCGTGACGGACTGGCTACTGTCACTTGAATAACCCTGCCGGCCAAGGCGCTGCTCCGCGACCCTGATAAGACCATGCAAGCAGACCGACCTGAATCCTTTGGGCAATGGTCCCGCTATCGACGAAAAACGTACGAATTATGGGCGAATAGCTAGGAGAGTCGCTACGTCGCTAGACCAGTAGCTGCAAAAGTCCGCAGCGGCTCGAGTTCGGCTCCAGTCTAGAGAAGAGAGTCCAAGCGGGTAAAGACGCTCAGGCAGGCCGCAACGACCTATAGAGCAATTGTCAGTGATCGTTCCCGAGAAGAAAATCTTGAAGAGCATACCTCAATCTGCAGCTCCTTGTCCTTGGCAGCATTGATCTCGTCTCTGATGACCTGATCCAGATTCGCACCGACAGCGCCTGCACCTCCTGTTCGTCGACCAAATGGCCATTGCGAGTACTCGGCCAGCAATTCGTCCACCTGCGCAAACGCTCGCTCGCGTGCCTCGTGATCGAGTGTCACCAAAGCATTCTCGAGCACGTTCGCGGCGTAGGCAGCGCAGAGCATTGCGATTGTCCTGAGGTACCGGAACTCCATGCCTTCAGGTAGGAAAGGTGAGGGCGGCAGAACGACGGTCCTGTTCGTCAATACCGCTCGCACCCGTCTCTTGATCTCGTCTTTTGCGCCGCCGTCAGCGACCGGGTGTGTAGCCATGTCGAAGAGCAAGAAATTGCGCTTCTCTGTTCGCAGGATTCCCTTGTCGACCAGTCCCTTTGCCAATCTTTCACGCACTTGCTTGAGTTGGTATCCGATTTTCATGAGGTTCCACGTCTCGCCTGTACTGTCACTTAGCACGGTGCCATATCCCTCGCACAACACATCCACTTACCACTCATGAGATCAATCCACGAGCTGACACTCATCTTCTCCGAGCTCTTCATCATCTTCAACGCTTCGTCCAATAGCACTTCTCCCGTCAATGTGTCGTCAATCACCTCAATCAGCCTGTCTGCCAAAGGAAACCGCCGTCTGCTCGCATCTTTCTGCATGCTAATCCTCCCTCGGAACGCCAACTCGATGACAATGCAGCCACGCAGCGCATAGCTGATATTATCATTCCAGAAGCTCAAGTAGCCCTGCTTATCCTTCAAGCCCATAAGCAGGCATTCCTCCATGAGTGTGAGTTTGGGCTGCTTCGAGCGCTCTTCGTTCTCGGAGATGTCGCGCGGGTCGAACGCGATTTTGTGGCCATTCTCGCCGGACTCGTATGATGTCTCTGGGGCAGATGTATTGTTGTTGTTGTACTTTGGTGGGGGCGTGGACACGCGGCTGGGACCGTCGCCGATATTGTCGCCAGCTCCTCCGCCGCCTGCACCCCGGCGTCGGGTCAGTCCAGAGCCTGACGAGGCCATGGCTTTGGTGTGAAGTGGTGGCTCAGTGACCGGGCAGACTGAGGTTGATGTCGGAAGGAGGAAAGGTCGTTGCTCGAGGATTGTGAGTTGTGTTGTGCGACACGTGCCAATGCGCGCCGTGAGGCTCAACAAGGGTGAGTGATCAGGGTCGTGTCCGCCAGGCCAAAGATGCGTTACTGCCGTCAATTTTCAACTGGTTGTGGGTTGTATATGATCGCGGACAGGACTGGACACAGAGTGTGAGCTTGCGTGAAAGAGGTGAAGATTGCTGGCCAGGTTGGTGGTTTGAGGAGGTCATCCCACACTTTCGGTAGCGCCGAATTGAGGGACACTGACGCTAAAGCAAACAAGGGCCTCGCAAAGGCAGGAGGAATATCTCATAGGTACAGCATCACCGCGACCTTTTTACGCACGGCTGACAATTGTCGGTGGATATTGACAAAGTGATGTTGATAGTACACTTTTGTCAAATAGGCCTCTGCAGGGCCGCAATGTACATAGCATTTCCCGGATCGTGATTCTCGTCCGGTCGCGCCAACACTTCAGCAGGTCTAACCCTCCCTTCTGCTGACAAGACTCCCATGCAACACCATTACTTCCGCCGTCGAATCGTTTAGTGAGCTGGTATTCGTTAGTGATTTGCATGGCCTGTCCAGGAGCATCACTCATACCATCGGGCTGCTTCATGATGTAGTCGACAGCTTGATTTACTGTTGCTGTCAGTCAGCAATGCCATACATCGCATTCCGATTGTTCGACGTACCGCTGTGGATGGCGTCTGCCTCCTTGTCCGGAATCTCAATGCTGAACTCCTGTACAGCTGTGTCAATGCCTGTCCTGCATCACTCTCCATGTATGACGCAACGGACCTCTTCTATCGCCATCACAACCTCAACGGTGTCCAAGCTGTCCAGTCCAAGGTCGTTGGTGAAGTGCGCGTTGGCAGAGAGCTATCTTAATGTCAATTTCAACCTTGTCTTCTCTTTCTGTGTATAGTGTACCTTCGTGGCGTCCGAGACCTGAGGGAAAGTTAGCAAAAGTCTCCAATGCCTCCAAGTCCTCCCGCATACGCACCTTGTCAAAGTTCTTGAGCAGATCGAGAATGCGACCAGTGACCTCCTCTTGTCCAAGACCAGCCGATGAAGCGTAGCACCGGATCGCGGATATGGAAGTCGCAGGCGCGGACACTCGGGATGTGATGTAGGGGCTACGCATGGCGGTGCGGACAGCTGGGCGCGCAGCACGCACGCTAGTTTGTTGAGCGACGCATCGAGCGGATCGGAGGAGAGCGGTGCGGAACATGGTGAGCTGTTTGCGTTGATAGAGAGATCTTGGAGATGGCAGACTGTCAATGATGGTTCGCTCGGGTTTCTTCGAAGCTCCACGGGCTGTCCCGGACATGATCACGTGATCGAAAAGGTGGGCTGGGCTCACCCGGACTTCACATCACTCACTCTCACGCCTACACGCTGGCGCTCTCCGTGGAATGGCACTTGCAGCCTTCTTGATGGATCACGGACATCGCTAATGTATGCCTTACTGCATCTTGAAGTCCCAGGCGAACCGCGATTGCGTGAGGCTGCTCGCCGTGCAGCCAGGCAAGTAGGATCTGATTCACAAAGACGTCGAGATACTGCCGAGCATCGCACGTACAAGAGATGGGCCGTACCAGGCGTATCAGACATTAGTTCTCGACCTCACAAGGTCTGGAAGTCGCTTGTGGCAACTGGCACAAGGCAAGAGCATGAGGGCACAAACATAAGAGGCCACCCAGGCCTTTCTCCATATGGTGAGTGTTCCATGTCGTTCTCGTTGTGCTACGAGTAGCTATGCTTACACTGCGGTATCTTCTTGCACGACTTTCGCGTGTCGGGGACCCGCCGCCGCTATCTTGCGTTGCTACGCAGCAGCACAACCGATAGGACTCGAACCCAGGACACCCTCTGCCAGCCCAGCTGCACAGCACGCACCGGCTCGACTTCGGGGGTGAAAAGGAGGGGCAAGAGATACAAATCAGAAGTTCCGACGAGCGTTCAATCAACACGTGCAGCGGCTGTTCCTGTACCTTCCATTGCTGAGGTCCCATACCAAGCAACACTTGATCGCATTGATTGTCTTCAATTCCCTTTAGGGATGGAAACGAATGCATAGCTGGTGGTAGCTCCCGAGCTATTGCGAGGTCAGGTAGTCGGGAGAAGGGAGTGGGCTGAGTTATTCCACCGGGAATGCCAGCTCCGGGTTCTGCAAGATACATTTCTTTTTGTTCCTTGTTTTGCTTGACGGAAGGTCGTCGGTTCGAGCGCTCGTTCGAACAGAATGCTGACCCCCCGCGTCTGGCTTTTGCCATGACCACCGATCTTGCCGTGAAGTGACATGCCATGAGAGTCCATTGCATGACACCTTTAAGCTGGAACAAAAGGTGTGTGTCTTGGGCGTCTTTGGCACTCGTCCGGCCGTGAGCATCGCTGTCGGCTTATCATCAGCCACATTCAGTCCTCGATTTCACTACAGATCCACCTGAATCGACAATTGATCGTTCAATGCGAGGTTGCTACGTTGAGGAGCGCACTGTTTGCGCTTCCCAGAGCTGCTAGCTTTACGACATTACGTTCAGTACAGGAGGGGTTCGTCAATCGCACAGCGAGGCAAGGGGGCCTGGATGGCATTGTGTTGTGTGTCACACGCGGTCGTTCTCAATGCACTGCGGTAGCAATGAGAATTGTGCGAGTTACATCCACGCGCAATTGTCGTTGCTGATTATATGGACCAATTAACCACGGGATATCGCGATGTGCTATACCTCCCTCGCTCCGCTCAAATCGCACCGCATGAATTGGACTCCAGTGGCTCGGAGTGTGCAGTACGCGCAAGAGAGTATAGAGATGGTCCGGTTGTATGTGTCTGTCTGAAATGGGATAGAAGCAGCAGCAAGACTTCCTTTTTCCGGCTCCATTGAAGATACTAAGCCATCGAAGTCCAAGTTGCATGTTGCGGTTTGAGCGGAGCTATAGAGGTAACGGCATGTCGCTCATCTCTGAACACCGTAGTCTCTCTTCCATATCTCGTCAAACTTTGCCTGATCCACAGCGTAGCCTCTCGCAAACTCCCACTCCATTTCGTGCATCGTCTTACCACAAAGCACCAAGCTATGAAGCGGCTTCCCCAGATCTGCTTGGGTGAGCTCCTCCAGAGTACCAGCGACAATCTGCTCGCCTTCACTTCCCAGCCTTGCCACTCCGATCGCAAGCTTCTCCTTGTCACAAACGTTCTCTGCCCGCGCCTCCTCCACTTCAATCATCTGACTGGCGCATTGCGCAACGGTCATGAACCTCGGTGGCTCGTATATGATCTTGCCTCTTGCCATGGCTTTCAGATCCGGCTCTTTGACCTTGATGTCCAATAGCACTAGCGTGTGGAAACCCAAGTCGGCATTCTCTCGAATACGATTGTAGAAACTATCTGGCCTCCAATCATCTGTAAAGAACACCATGCTGACAGTCTGTCCAAAGTTGTACAGACTCAGACCAGTTGCGCCGACAGCTGTAAGGATCGAGGCATTGGGCAGTGTGCGAGTCGGGATTGGCGGTTCGTGTTGGCGACATCGAAGGACAAAGTCTGTGTGTGTAGTCGCAGAGAACGGATCTCCCACGACGAGGAATGCGACGTCGATCGAGTCGGCATTGGCGAGGATTTCGTCCGAGGACGATTCGACCATTTCGCGGTCGGCGATGATAATTGATCGGCCATAGTAAGACTCCTACTGCACAGTTGGACGTCAGCTTCTCAGTCCTGTAGATAGCACGCTTCTTGGGCGTACCAGTTGCTCTTTCTCTACCAGCAGAACTGCAGTGTATGCTTCGAGGTAGACCCGGTCTGCTTTGCGAACAATCTCCAGACCTTTGGTAGAGATATCGCGCTCATCCGCGAGGCCCAGACCAATGATGTACAGCATTTTGCGAGAAACTGATGAAGAGGTTGTTCTGACCTTCAGCTCACGTCAAATATTTTTGGTGAAGTCGGATTCCCCGCGATCAACGATCGACCGCTAGTGAGTGAAGTGGCCCATGCGCTGATCGATCTTCCATTCACATGAAACCGCGACTTCTTCCACTGCATTGCACAAATAACACTTGCAAACCAGCTGCACCGAGATGAGAATCCAATCCGTGCATTGATAGCCAGATTGACTTCGCCATGGCTGAGAACAAGGCGAAGTACCGGACGGAGATCCAGCAGGTACGTCATTCTTCCTGCCACCAAGCGATGGACGCGAGGAAGTGCTCAGAAGCCGAGCTAAACCAAGGACTATACGATGGCTGACTGTGAGCCTGATTAGATGATGTTTGTCTCTGGAGAAACTGGGGATCCCGCTGCCGATACCACGATGATGATTGAGAGCATAGTCCAGCAGCAAGTCATGGAGATGGTAATTCGCCCTGAATATCGGATTGCAAACTGTCATCCTGCTAAGCAAGACCGCAGCTCAGGCGTGCCTCGGACCTAGCAGCTCGACGAGGCGTCCGCACAATCAGCACTGATGACCTGATATTCCTCATCAGGCACGATAAAGCCAAAGTCTCTCGTCTTCGCACATTTCTCTCGTGGAAAGACGTGCGAAAAAGTGCGAAGGACAGCGACGACAAAGGTGGAGGTGGTGGTGATGCAGGCGGTGTAGACGACTTTGACCTGGCGGCAAACGACCCGACTCTTGGATCCGGCCCTGCCGTTGGAACTCGGAACAACAAGAACAAGAAGGCCAAGGTTGGCCTGCCTTGGGATGTCTCAAGTTTCTACAGTGAGCAAGTCCCCGAACGGGAGGACGAAGAGGACGAAGAGGAAGAAGAAATGAACGCCGCAACCCTTCAACGCCTCAAACAAGCCGATGAGCGCACGAAAGGCATGAACGCGGAGGAGTACCTCCATTTCTCAGAATGCCGGCAAGCTTCGTTCACATTCCGAAAAGGTAAACGATTTCGCGAATGGGCTGGATTCGGTGTGGTCACTGACAGCAAGCCAAACGACGATATTGTGGACATCTTGGGCTTTCTGACCTACGAGATTGTGACGCTGTTGACGGAGGAAGCTCTTCATGTAAAAGCGGCCGAAGATGCGCTCAAGCGCGAAAGTGGTGGCGACGAGGAGAAGCGTGGTCGCAAACGCCGGCGCGAGCCAGGACTGTTCGACCCACCAGAGGAAGCGAGGACTCCCGTCAGTGCGAAGCACATCCAAGAAGCCTACCGGCGTCTTCAGAAACCAGAGCTGAAGAGCAGATACATGAGCCATGTTCCGAAAGGTGCTTGGCAGCGACCATTGAAATTGATTTGAGGAGCATAGCGACGGTTTGCACAAAGCATTGGCATTCAATGGAAACACTACAAGGCGGCGCCGCGAACTGAGACTTGGACACGGACGATCCGGAAATATGTCGCAGGCTGTATCCTGCTTTCACCCCCGTTGTGCACGGAGTGTGGTGAAATTACCGATGCACATCATTGGGCAACATCTCAATTAGAGGGCATCCCCCCCTGCCCAGTTGAAGACGCCGTTCATATTCTTCAGGGCTCGAAGGACACATGCATTGTAACAGTATGCCCCAAATTCCATTCACTACAGGGCTTCTATATCTTGGTATGGAACTGCTCAAAAGAACGTCAACTCTTCGAGGCTCAGGACAAGACCAGTACGACTACCTCCATGGCTCCGCACAAGCCCTGACACGCAACTTGGACTCTGGTAACTTGTACTGTGTAGCAGAAGCCGGAGAGCTGACGAATTGTTAGCTCTACGGACTCTCATCATGATCCAAACCGGCACTTATCAGAAGACAGTCGCATTGGCGCGGTTCCTCCTGCTGTACCAGGCATATAGACCTCAATCCAAACAGACTACATTCATCGGTGCGAACAGAAGATGCTCCGTCAACCTCCTCTCACACCCTGACAACACCCTGACACTCTACCTCGTCACCTCAACGGCAGAGTCTCTCTCCATCAGCGCAGGGAGCCGACTCTAGGGCCACACATCCTTCGTCTCCGGCGCATCAGTCGGCAACCGAGGCAAAGCCGTCTCAGTCAGTCGTCGAGGCGATGAGCTACGAGTCTGGGAGCTATAAGGCGGCTTTGGGTCAACAGCAGCGCGTAAACGGCTTGCCAGCGGCGACTTGAGACTTGAGTATACAGATCGGGCCTGAGCTGAAGTCGCTTTTCATGAAAGCAGGACTTGATCTCGTGCACAAGACGAGAGTTGGTGATTATGCGGATTTGCTGGCCGGCTTGGACTCGGACAAGGAGCCGGAGCTGACGCGATTGGCGCAGCTTCGCCACGGCGTGCAGTGATGGAGTGTCGCACATGTGGCAACGGGATGCCCTGTGATCAGCTCGGCCAGCACCTCGTGGACGAGCATGATGACCACGACCCTGCTTTCGTATGCTTCAGGTTCGGCAGTATGTGCTTATCGCTCTCTTAGTGTTACGTCGCTAACTTCTAAACAGAGGGCTACGACGATTGTTTCAAGTACCTGAGACACATCAGCGTATGTCGCGGCGTGGACTGCACCTCGCCCGGCTGCGGCGGAATCTTCAACTACGAGTCGCTAATGGGGTATTACCCCCAAGCTATACGCTGCAAAGATAGCCTGCCCCAAACCCGACTGCCTATAGGCGGACGCATTGGTAGCCAAGATCGACCGGAGGGTCGCTGCACACAATACCTTGGTCGGCAGTTCCTCGCTCCTGCTGGCCACATACACACAAACACTGCATTTGCTCTTTCTGTGGCATGTCCTTCCCAATGGCTCAAAACAAATGAATCCGGGCCGCGATTGCCTTCTAAATCCACCATTGCCGCAAGATCCACAACGACAAACCTGAAGCCAGACCAACACACCGTCTGTCCGCAACAGTGGAGAATATTGGCGTATAGGTGTCGCCCCCAGTCCGCGACATTTTCGTCAACCCCGAAAGCATTGTGGATTACGACCTCAGGATCATCTACGAAGATCTGGAGGACACCACCTCCCGCGTGAGCGAATTGGATGACGCTCACAACCCTTATGGGGCGCCGCCATCGGAGCCGGAGCGCTTACTTGAGCACCACGACGTCGTTGCAGCCGGGCCGGAGATCGAGAATCAGTCTGGCCAGCTCCCCAATTTGGGAGGCGACGACGAGCCTCAGATGGCTGAGGAAGAAGTCGACCGCCAGCCACCGAAGAAGAAGATCAAGCAGGCTGTCATCGGTAGCTTCTTCCACAAGGAGCAGCAGCGTCCCGCCCGTTGAGGAATTGAGGGTCGCTCGTAGACACGTACGTACATCCTCAAAACCCATGTCCGTTCCCTACCGCAGACTACGTACTCCAAGCTGCCAATGTCTGAATTGTGCGATGCAGTTCAAGCGGGACCAAGGGGGTAAAGACCGGCTGGGATCTACAGGTACTCCCGCTTTTGCTCCACCCAACTTGGCGCGTCGCATGCACGCAGAGTGAGGAGTCGTCCTTAGCTACCCCTCATCAAGGCTCAGTTCCGTGGGAGCGAGAAGTTTACTATACAAGTGTGCATTCCACTTGGACAACCCGCAGGCGTTGCTTTCGTGTACGCTTCTGCTCTTCGTTGCAAACCGCATCTTCGCTGAGCAGACCGACATCATGGGATTTCCTGGCCTTCCACTGCAAAACAGAGGCATCTTCCATAATTTGCCTACCTTCGATCCTTCCATCAAAGGCAAGACTGCCATCGTCACTGGCGCCAATGGGATTTCAGGATTCCACACTTTGAGAGCCCTCCTCGAAAGTCCCGAGCGATGGACCAAAGTATGGGCTGCCTCGCGCAGACCGCCTCCGCCGGAAATGATGGACCTGCTTTTGCCAGATGCCAGGGCCCGAGTTGAGCACGTAGCATGCGACTTCCTGTCCGAGCCGAAGGACATCGCAAGACATTTGCAGGAGAAGGACGTAACTGCGGATGCCATATTCTACTACTCATATGCTCAGCCAAAGCCGAAAGAAGGCGCTCCAGTGTGGAGCAATGCCGAAGAGCTCGTCGAAATGAATTGTAAGATTCCCACGCAGCACGTGCTGGCAGAACGATAGAGCGATTGACTTCTACATTAGGCGCCATGCTGCGAAACTTCCTCTCGTCACTCGACACAGCTGGCATAAAGCCATCGTGTTTCCTCCTTCAAACTGGTGCGAAGAACTACAACGTCCATCAAGGACCTTCACGGACGCCCTACGTAGAGTCCGATCCACGGAGCAATATCGAACCCAACTTCTACTACCCCCAGGAAGATCTACTATTCGACTATTGCAAATCGCATCCGGAAACTTCGTGGAACATTATCTGCCCCGCTTGGATCATTGGAGCCACGAGTAATGCCTCCATGAATGCCTTGCATCCTCTCGCAATCTACGCGGCTGTTCAGGCCCACAAAGACCAGAAGATGGAGTATCCGGGCGCGTACGAGAACTGGATGAGCGTTGGTGAGCATAGCACGGCTTATCTGACTGGATTCCTATCCGAATGGGCAGTTCTCGAGAAGAAATGTGCCAATCAGAAATTCAATGCCTCCGATACTTGCCCTATCCCAAATAACCGTCTTTGGCCTGAAGTTGCTCGCTGGTATGGACCTTCATCCCCATAATATGTTCATCTGACTCTGGTACTGACCAAGAGCCCAAAGGTACGGCACATCAGCGCCGACGCAGCCGGAATTGGACGAGTCCAAAATTACTACGGTCGAATTGCCATCGGGCCCGAGCCCACTGGGCTACGGCCCACCAGTCAAGCCGCGGTTCTGCTTCACCCTCCAAGGCTGGGCCGCTGAGTCTGAGAACAAGAAGGCGTGGTTGGACATCATGAAGAAGCATAAGCTGACCCACAATCCTTTCGACGACATCGCGGCCAACTTCGAGTGCGGAGACTTTGTCGTGGGTGCTCTTGTGGGTGCTCTCAGCATGAACAAGGCGAGATACTTTGGCTGGACGGGACATGTCGATACTCTCGAAAGTCTGTTCATGGCCTACACTGAGATGAATAAGATTGGGATGCTGCCGCCGACTGTGGTTGATAAGGCCATCCCCCTGATCTAGGGGAATAAGATACCGTCGAAGCAGGTTTACAGTACAAAGAGCGGTCTCAGCCAAACTGGTAGGTGACGTTGATTATTCGCATTCACTGACGCAGCCCAATATTGCTTAGCGTGCTGAAAGACAAGCTCATTGTTGACACATGTGCTCCGCCGTTCACGAGCAAGGTAGACCGCAACCTGTATCTTGCTTTTCTGCTTCCATCAACTTCTTCCGAACCTTAGCCAGTGGTCTACGATTCTGCGTAAACGCTTGCAGACAGCGATCACACGCTGACACGGCCGCCCTCCAAAATTACATCGGAAGCTCGAGGCGCAAACGCAAAGATGATGCCTTCGCATCGTCAGCCACCCAAGACCAGCTCCTCAGTTGGACGACCAAGAACACTTTAGCTGCGGTCAAGAAGGTCTTTCTGTCGGAGAAGAATCTTGACAGGAGACAGAAATCACTGTTGTCATTCGACAGAGTCTGGGAACTCCTCTCCATTCCCCAAGACGAACAGAAATACAAGCCCCGGCTCAGCAAGATCCTCGGCGCACACCCGCAAGTCGAGTCCCAAGACAGCGAGAACGGTATCGATGTCCGTTTCAAGCCAGTCATTCCTGCGACCAACGTCGACGACCTGCTCGCATACCTCGCGAGTCAGGAAGATTCCAAGCAAGTCACTGTCGCAGACCTTCTCCAAGGTTGGCCAGGTTGTCTTGCCGAGATCGATCGAATGGAGCGCGCGCATCAAATCCTCGTGCGCCGAGTGAAGGGTAAGGCGTGCGCACTGTGGTTAGACTTTCCTGAGTTGCACATGCAGGTCGATGATGACTTCCAAGATCTCTGGAGTGGGATCAAGGTGCCAGAGAACATTGAGGAAATTCGCACAGAGTTGAAGGAGACGAACATGATGACGAGCGAGAATAAAGTGACGCCGATTGTGAGGCCGAAGAAGAACAACAAGGGACGACGTGGAGCCGGCAAGGGGATCCAGACGAATTCGCACATGGGAGGGCTGCTGAAGAATTACCGCAAGAAGTAGTGCACCGTAGCTGCACACCGCAGTTCGTCACTGGGGTACAGGAAGTGACCTATGGAGGCGGACGAACGAGTTCCGATGCGCATGGTCTTTTCCATCCGCGCACGGCACCCCAAAACACAAAAGACCCGGCACGACAAGATCGCAAATACTCTTGAAGCCTTGACGATACGCCTTGATGCAAGTAGGGGAGAGCAAGACAGCGCAGATGCCTCTGTGGCAACTTTGCTCAGGCGTCTGCACGCAAGCGGCGCTCGCATGAGATATTACATGTATTGAATCTTCGAGTCGATCACAAATAGGAGCCAACACAGATAGTTGCACGGCAGGCGAGCATGCACAAGACATCGTGGCTGAGGCAGGACAGGTAGCGAAGCTAGACGTTCGTTTAGCTGTGCAGTGTGCCATGACGAACTTCACCTGGGCGCATACTTACCAGTACATAACCCTGACCAGGTGTATGTGACCCATGACTTGATGCAACTTCATCCGATAGCAAGATAACTGCCGGGGCTTTCGGAAGAGGGCTTATCGCTGGTGGGCAGTACAGTCGCTTTCATGTAAAGAGTGTAGAAGAAGAGCGTGGTTCTTAATGGTTTCTTTCATTTAGTCGTCCCTCTAGACATCGACATTTCTCCGGGTATATATACACATGCTCGCTTACTCCATCTCTCGTTTTCCCCTACACAAGTGTCTATGCCGACTTCTGATAACCTGGAAACTTCTTCAATTGACTGTTGTCGATCGACTTGAGCTGTGGACAGCTCAGGGGCGCGAGGACGCCGCCGAGGGCACTTGTGAGAGCATCAGTCACAGGCTTCAGGAGGCCAGAGACAAGATCAACGTTGGCCTGGGAAGCGGCTTGGAACGCAAAGCAGCCGAGGTTGTTGCCGCTGAGGAGAGAAGCGCTGTTGAATACGCCGCCAGTCAAGTCCGCGACATCAACACCGCTGAATGAGTTGGTAGTACCAGTATTGCCACCGATGCTGAGGAACTTGGGGTGGAGAGCAGCGGCGGCGAGGACATCGCCGAGGAAGTAGGGGGTGTCGTAAGGGGTGGTGAGCGAGCGGCGGTACCAGTTCTCTGGGATGCGCTCTTGGCCTTGCTTGGCAACATAGCTGCCGTTCTCGCCCTCGATACCGAACCAGGACTTGAGGACGTCGTAATTCAACTCGCCGATTGGGTTCTCGGCGGAATGATTTGCCATAAATCTGAAGATAAACGTGTACGCAGCAGGTTGCACGAGCACTCCGGAGAAGGGGCCGTTGAAAAAGTAAGGGTTGCTGGCTATCTGCTGGTCGAAGCGGTGAGACCTGAAGGCAGTCAAGCAGTTGATGTCAACATTTCCGCCAGGGCAGTAGTTAATGAGGTCCTGGAACTGGTTGGCGAAGGTGGAGTAGTCGTCCGAGCCAGACGCCGGGTCGTAAAGATCGCCTCGGGTCGGCGAAGCATCACCCTCGTACTTGTTGTGCGAGCCACTGAGGCCATTAGCCTTGCCGGCAAGGAGTCCACCCTTGAACAAGGTCAGCTTCGTGTACCATATGAGTAAGGCAAGACAGAAAACTTACAACACCTGGGGGCGGTGTGCCACCCATGCTCCATGCCAAGAGGTTGCCGTCGATGGCGCCAGCGTACACAGACAGGAAGGTGGCAAGGTTGAAACCCATGCCGACGACCCTCTGGGTCACATCGATGTACTGAAGGACGCTGGCATATCCGTTGCGAGGAAGGAAGCCGTGGTTTGCGAATGCATTGATTCCACTATTCAAGAGTTAGCGCTGTTACCAACCACGGATATCGGGGTTTTTTTACGGGCAGGGTCCGCGAAGATCATTTGGACCGGGAGCGATATAAGGGTTGTTGCTGAGGTCAATGCGCTGCGACTCAGAAAAGGTTGGGATGGCCTCGAAGAGGTTCGTGGCACTGTCAGCTCCGGTCTGACGCTCCAAGATCTCGGCAGCGCGAGCGGCGAGTTGGGGGTCGTTGCGAACCGCCTCGTACATGGCAGCAGGGAAGGCAGCAGCAAGAGGAGCAGCGGCGCCCAAGAGGACGGCAGAGGTGGAGAGCTTCATGTTGAAAGGTGAGGACGAAGAAAGGATGTGGAAGGTGATGGTGTGATCAGGCTCCTCATGGGCCTGGGGTCGTTATATATGTATATTCCTGTTGCCATCCATATCATGGAGTTTCCCCACGGTGGTGTCTGAACAGGCTAATCGCAAGGAGGCGGCCCAAGGACCGAGCTTGTGCGGTCTGCCATGTGAAAGTCCGTATAATGAAAGTCGGCAGTTTGCAAAATCGGATCGGAACGACTGTACTGACCAATGTGAGTCCTGTCATTGGCAGACTCGTTCGGAACAGACTCCACACATCTTTAGGGACTTGCCAGTATAAGCAGGTCTGGGAAAGATCGGCACGCCAGAGACGCCAAAGTCGTCAATCGGCAAACACCACGCAGCCAACAGCTTGGGAGTATCCTTGTGTGGCTGCCGCATGGGCGATGGCGTTTCACGCGTTCCACGGAAGAGCTGCAAAATTCTTGTTCCACTCCGCTTTGATCGTGACGTTGAAATTCCGCCCAGGTGGGTCTGTATACGAGCTGGCAAATCGCCCAATCTGCTCTCTTCTATTACTGCGAGGAATGAGGTGGTTCGCCTCGTAAAACAGACGACCCCATATACAGGACTGCTGAATTACATCCCGCCCCATGGGCAGGCATTCTGGTGGCACTCGTAAGGCCCTCGTACCGGGCCCTGGAGAAGTAAGAGGCTTGCTTTCGTGGGATTGAGGCGTCAAGGCTTGCCTCACGTGGGATTTCCTGCCGATCAAAGAAGCTGCGTAGAAGGGAGGCTGAAGGTTGCGCGAACGCACAACTCATCTGCCGAGCGCTGATACATGTCGCCGCGAAATTGTGGTCATGAGCAGGTCTCGTTCCAAAAGCGCCGTACAATAAAGCTTTCGCAATGTGCGGGGATTCTGGCGATCCTGGGGAATCCTTGCTCGGACATGTGGGTTGACATGTGAAAGCTTCTCTTCCCTCGGCGTGCCTTTTCACGCGAGTCGTGTGCTTCGCATGGCACCGGATCTATATCACTCCATCTGCCGCATTCCCGTTGCTGGTGGCAAAGCAATCACATCTCCATCTTGAGCATCTGTCCGAGAATCCGCCTCAGTCTTCCTGTCGAGCCTAAAGGCGTTGCCAGGTCCCTGCCTTTCACGTGTTACCTTGAGATCAAAGATGTCAAATCGTTGGTAGCCGCCAACAACGTCGTGGAATTGTTTGGGTTCGACGCAGGCGTTGAGATCGAGGTCTGCGTAGGCAATCCCTTCTTCTCCTTGCACTTGATCTCCCACTTGCGCTCCAGTCGGGTCGAGGAAGAGGGATGCGCCTTGCGTTAACGAGTCCAGTGTTTCGGCCGCCGATGGAGAGTGCGTTATGATCGCATCTGAAAACTGGTTTAGTCTCCAGATCCGGTCACATGCTCGACCTGGACCATACCTCGCATTTCCTTGTCCATGAATCCCGAACACAGCACGCCAAAGCACTTCGCCTCAAAGCAATGCGCCGCGCTCCTCGTCCGGTTCGCGGCAAGATTGTCATATTGCTTGCCACCATCCGGCTTGACCCCATTCGCAGCCCGTCTGGTGGGCCACACTGATGGCCACGTGCTAATATGCAGCTGCTCGCCTTGTGCCATCAACGTCCAGCGCGCTAGAGGGTTAGTATTCTCCCCGCAGATGAGACTTCCAACCTTGCCGCATCTTTCCGTATTCACCACTTTGAGTCCAGCGCCATCCCCGGCAGCCCAGACCAGCTTCTCAAAGAATGTAGGAGCAATCTTGCGATGATGATTGAGAATCTTGCCTTCATCTGAGATCAGGACGGAAGCATTCCACATGCAGCCCACTGAAGCGTGAGAACGTTCGTTGAAGCCAATGTGAGCAAAGACCTTGTTCTGAGCACACGCTTGCTGCAAGGTCCGAATCTCCTTCCCATCGATCAGGAGGCTCTCCTGGGCAAGGCGGCTGAAGAATTTGTGATTGTCGATCGGCGCTGCGACACTGGCCTAGTTTGCAGGATTGTCAGAGAGGCCTTCTCAGACACCGCCGTAACCTCATCAGATCGCACCTACCCACAGTGGAAAAGCAGGTATGTACGTCTCAGGAAACACAACCAGGTCAGCCCGATTCCTCGCAGCTTCGGCAATCAGCGAGCACGTCTTCTGCACCGTGCGTGCTGTATCGAGGAATACCGGTGCTACACTGCAAGCTACATGGAAATCTTCCGTTAGCCTCGCAGAAACATGATGTTCGTGACGGTTCTAGGCTTTCGCTGAGACTTACCAGCAACACGGACCTTGGGAAGCCACGCCGACGAAGCCATGGTCGGCGCTATCGAATTGATGCTTTCAACGTGAGTTCAAGGTAACGCCGCGCACACGTGGTGCTATGTGGGATGCAATCGCAGGGACGCGGCTGTGCTTTGTGTTTTAATCTATGTCGGCATGAATTTCGCAAGGCGTGTCGATGGAAGTCTGATCCGATCGGCAGATGACCGCGGCCGAGTCAAGACCTGGTAGTGCGGGGATCTGGGGTGGTATTCGGCGTAGGGCGGCTTCAAGGCGGAAAGCGCAAGTCGTTATTCTCCCTTCGACATTTTGATAATGTCTCTGGAACATGATTTCGCCACGGTAGCGAGTCTGCGTTGTTGCGTGCAACGCAGATGTTCATGCGAAAGGCACGGTTGATATGCGTCGACTGCAGTGCTCGCCATTCCCCACTATTCATTTCAGGCCAAGAACGCTATGCAGCAGAAGCTTTGTTAATGTATTCTGTGTATACCTGTGGTTGTGCCGTATTCCATGCTGGCTTCCTTCGCTAAACTCAGTGTGCGCCGACGGCGTCAGCCACGCCCATACTGCCTGCGCACTCTGCAAGCACTCTGACCTGCTGGGCGACCTCCTCCAATCTGCTAATAACCTTTCCATTGCCCTCTCCGAAGCCATATATCGCATATGGAATGCCTCCTCGCAGAACTCCTTGACCAGTGGCTGCGCTTGCCGCAGATTGTGTCTGGGCATTCGAGGGAACAAATGATGCACAGCCTGGAATTGCAGGCCGCCATGCACGAAGTCCAGCCAGGCAGGGCAGTCGACATCCATGGTCGTACGTAGCATTCGCTGAGGAAAAGACTCGGCCACGCCGAGATCAGCGGTCGACATGGCGAAGTGCGAAAGCGTGATTTGCAGATGAACAGGCATCGTTGTGGCGTGCGAGAGGAGGACGAACATGATTCTGGCGCCCACAGTTGGAATGCTGCGGTAGACCACCAAGTAGCCGAACCAGAACCAGAAGAAGGCTTGGCCAACCATCTCCAGGTAGCGATGCCACCACGAAGGTCCTTTTCGCGATCCTTCGCCAAGAAAGATGTGCTGCCACGAGAGGACGTAGAGGTTGAAGCGACCGAAAGCCAAAATTGGGTAGTAGAGGTAATGCTGGTACTGGAGGGCTTTCTGGGCGAATCGATCAAGAGGCATCGGCCGATCGTAGTATGTCGAATAGAGGGAGGACAGGAACCGATGAGAGATCGCGAAGAAGGGCATGTGCTGGATGTCCGGATCGTGCTCGACAGAATTGGTGACAATGTGGTGGACATTGTGGTTCCGCTTCCACCAGCAGCAGGACAGACCGCCGAGGAAGTTGGCGATGTAGATTCCGATACAACTATCGACTTGGAAATTGTGTGTAATGCCCATGTGTCCAGCATCATGAACTGTGAAGACCAGCTGGTGCCAAAGAAGTCCTAAACAGACAGCAGACAATGTGTACCAGCCAGAGCGGAGGAAGAAGAAAGAGAGAGCTCCAAGCGTTGTGTATCGCAGTGCTTCGATGGCGTATGCACGGTAGTTGCAGTTGTAAAGTCCCTCGGCGCGTAGTCGCCGATCTAGCAGCTTGTATTTGTCGACAATAGCACTCTGGGTATTCGCGTCCAGGCTTGGAAATATGCTGAGATCTCGTTTGAGCTCTTCCTGTGTCTTGCGATCTCCGGCACTGAGCTTTCGCGCAGACCTTGTCGATTCCTCGACAGCCAGTGTCTCGAAAGAGGTCGCCGAAGACTCACTCCCAGCAGACTCACTCGTCCGCCTCCTGCGGAAACTGGTGTGGTATTCCGCTCGCTCAAAAACAGGCGATGGCTCCGGGCTACTCGACCCAGAATAGTCCTCTTCGCTTGCTTCTCTCACGCCATCTTCTTGCTCTTCCGCGGTGAACGTTCCGCCTTGGATTGGTGGCACGAAGTCCTTCCATACGCCATTGATCTTCCCAATGCAATATCTTTTCATAAGCCCTTGTGTCTCCGCGGAATGGAATGCTTTGACCTCATTTGTGGCATCTCGTCCGACCATATGCAAGATGGCCTTGTCACCGCCAGGATGGTACGGTATCCATGCGTCCACCTTCAAGACGGAGCCGTCCACGACGACAATCTTGCGGCCTGCCGCAATGAGTCCTTCAATGTGTCGACGAGACAGGACGGCGTCCCGAGAGCGAGGCACCGCCATGTTTCGTAAGGTGTTCCAGCGGGGATTCCAGGGTTCCGTCATGAAACTCCTCCAACACAACAATCCTGTTGGGGTCGATGCAGCAGGGAAAGGTCGAATTTGCTAAGTTACCCCTCTGCCCTGGTCTGACTCGCCACGACGGATGATCGTCAAGCCAAATACGGGCCGCACCGCGAGTCCAATGCTCTCGTGCTAAAAGGGCCTAAGGCCTTCTCACTCTTATTATAGATAAAATGTTATTATTAATACTTAATGATTTGGCTTCTAGAGCTGCTAGTATAGTATATGTAGTATATTAATCTATAAGTATATAGTATATTATTAAGTTAATATTTCTATTAACTCCTAGTTTCCGACTACTAGAATAAGATCTAGTCTAATTAATTAAGCCTATAAACCTAATTTATATATTATTTCTTAAAGTAGATAT
>AFIY01000645.1:0-18169 GCA_000223825.2 Zymoseptoria passerinii SP63
CTAATAGGCGTTTTCTAGATAGACTAAGTAACGGAACGGCTTTCGCGCCTGCTACTCTAAGAGCTTATATAGGTACCGGTAGTAATAAATAGAGAGGTAGTAGTTAAGGAAATAGTAAGCTAGTCTATAAAGGACTAGCAAATACGATAGTATTAATAATAGTAGACTAGTTAGAAGGTAAGAGTAGCTCGATAGATAATATATCTAATACTAGTAGTATATTAAGCTATTATATAGGCTAGAGGTATTGATTTTTTCCTTACTATTACTAACCTTTATATATAATTAGTAGATATACTAATATACGATACCTAGTATCCTTAACTTTTACTTTACTACTAGTAGAGCTACTATATAGACAGTTTTAAGCGACAGTAAGGTATAAAAAAGCAGGTAGACACACGCCCCACTTAGATGCCTACTTACCACCAAAATTAGGTAAGAGTTTGGCACTAAACCGGGGCAGCCGTCGCGCTAAGAAGTCACTCCTGTGCCAAGAACGCACCGTTCTGCCGAGGAATCACCACGCTTCCCAGATCGTCGTCATGGGGGCCCTGTCACCGGAACTTTGGTAAGGTAGGGATGAGATCTTCACAGCCTCGTCATCTTTTATTAGTTCTACAACAACAACAACAGCGATCTCGCACGGATGACAGTGTCGTTGTATCTCATGCTCGCAACACTCCGCTCGAGACCACTGAAGAAGAGCGCGGGTGCGTGAAGAAGATCTTACAGCATGGCTCCCGAGGCCATAAAATGAACTCCTCAGAGGAGAGAGAAGGACATGGTTGTTGCTGGTCTGGCACCTAGCCTAACATCAGTAACTTCATGAGTATCCCAGCAGACCCCCATGGTTCATCTGTTGCTTTCGGTACAACGCCGCCAGCCAGGAAGTTGCGACTTTCCGAAGTCCTTGTCGTTCGTTTCCTCCGCTTCCACCACCTTCACCAAATTTCCATACTTCGTCGGGACTCTATCAAGTAGACAGTGCGGACCGTGCAATGTCGGAAAGATTGAGATGAGAGGCATGGGCTCTATTCTGTGGCTGTGGCTGGGTGCTCAGCTGCTTGGCTCTGCAGAAGGCAGCAATCTCCCGTACAAAAACACGTCCATATCTCATGCAGGACATGTGGCGTCGTACATCCATCAAGGGCCGGATGTTTCACAGACGGTCTCACCGAGCAGTGACTGGTCAGGTGCCCCGACCAGGACCACGCAACTCATCACCTCGACCTCATCCTCCAAATCAACGACAAACAATTCGATTCCTGCGACTGGATGTGGCAAAGACTTCGCTAGCAGCTGCGCCGCGGCTCTTTACAAATGGCATGCAGAATCCACCCGCCACGGATGGCTTCACCAAATCAACGCAACTACCGTGTACGCAAGCTACGACACAGCCTACACGCCCAAGGTATTCGCTACCAGCGTCGTTACCCTTTGCGATGGCAGTCCTCGGGTATTAGGCTCAGCTAGCTATGCCAACATCAGCAGAACGCCCGACAGCTACTCGACTCTGACTCTACCTGCTGCCGAACCTTACACAACACCGATGCCCTGTACTATTGGCGTTTCCGATTGCCTCGATCTATACAAGTCATATACTGCGGCTCTTCCGGACCTGGTCGGAAAGAACACCTCCCTCCTAACGCCTCCTTGTGCAACGAACGGGAGCAACGATGTGCCATTTTCGACGGCCTCTTGCTCATACGGCAACATAGTAGGTGTCACGGGAGACTCAGTCCAGCTACTATACTGGCCCGTACGAACTGCCAACGGCTCCGACTATTTCTGCAATACGCACAAGTCTGACCATCAGTCTCTACCACCACTTATCACAAGCAGTCCTACGAGATCCGCACCGAACACTTTCGTGACTGACGGAATTACCATTACCTCCCCTGCAATAGGCCTGTACTACAAAGGTCTCGCCAGAGCGGACGGCTGCGGTCCTACGATTAACCAGACAATCATTACTATGCTTCCGGACCAGTTGTCGAGCGTCCGTGGCGGTCGAGCTCTCTTCGACTTGTACCCATTCAACTATGCAGACCTGAACTGGATGTGCCAGACGCCCGGGAATACTAGCAGCTACACAGTTCAAGATCACGGCGGGCCAAAATGTTACCAGAACGTTCCAACGAAGGCTTACTGGTCCGCGGCCCAGAACTTCGACCGGGCGATGTACGTCAACGAGAGCGAACTCCGGAAGTGGACGATTCTCAACGACTATCAACCATATGTGATTCCCGCGCAGACAGTCTGGCAAGACGAACTGAAGAGGATATGGGGAAAATCGGCGGTATGGTACATTGACGGAGCGTGGGATCCGCCAATTGCACTGCATCAAGCGACCGCTGTTGACACTATTCCTGTGGGCGAGCCAATTGCGCTGACTTCCGCGACTCGCGCCGACGAGTTTTCATTCGAATCTCCAATTTGGTTGGAATCGGCCAGCGTTGCTGAATCAATCGAGCCGCCGATACCGATGATGTTGAAACCTGGCAGTTCTGCTGATGCGATCAAGGCGCCGACTCCGGTTCCCGCGGTGCCCACCAAGTCCGTAGAGCTGACATATTTTGGACCATCAGCGGCTCCGGTACATGTCATTGAAAGTCTGCCTGAGTTCACGGGACAACCGAACAATGGCAATCCGAGTAACGAGAATGGCGGCTCTTCTCAAGGCTCAGACGGAGACTCAGGAAATGGAGGCCCAGGAAATGGCGGAGGCTCAGAGAATGAAGGCTCACGAAAAGGAGGCCCAGGAAGTGGAGGCTCAAGTGGACGTTCAGGTAACGGAAACGGCGGCTCAGGAAGTGAAGGCTCAGACAATGGAGGCTCAGGAAATGGAGGCCCAGATAATGGAGGCTCGAGTGGAGGTTCCAGTGGAGGTTCAGGTAACGGGAACGGCGGCCCAGGAAGTGAAGGCTCAGGAAGTGGAGGCGAAGGCAGCGGGACCGAAGGCTCAGGCAACGGAGCAGCTGCGGCTTCTTCGGGCCCATCGAACTACACTGCGACCGCCCATCACGGCACTCTGGTCATCGGATCAGGTGGTACCGCGAACACCGTCCCGATTACATGGATCGTCCCATCTACCTCTGGGACATCGTCCGGGACCGCACTCCTTACGATCGAAGTCGACGGCAAACTCCTGTTTGTCGGCGGACAGCCTCAGGTCATCGCCGGTCAGACCATGGTTGCTACGTCCGGTGGCTTGGTGATAGGGACAGGCGCCTCTCAGGTCACGATTCCTATTCCAGGTCCACCAAATGAAGGCAAGCCAGGACAACTAGGGCAGCCAGGACAACCAGCGGGACAACCAGCGGGACAGCCAGGTGGACAAGCAGGCGGACAACCAGACGGACAAGCAGGCGGACAGCCAGGCGGGCCACCAGGCAGCACGAACGACTTTCATGGCAACGGTGTAGCCATACTGTTTGCCACTGGAGCGTCATCTTCCTCTGCTGCAGGGCCGGTCAACATCATGGCCAGTAATGTGGCCAACACTCCCAGCACTGCTGGTAGCGAGAGCACCCCATTCCAAGGCAGTCGAGCACAAGGAGCGCAGACTTCGCCGACAGGCGGTGCGGTGGACAGTCCGAGCGGTTTTGAAAGTAAGAGCAGCACACTGCAATCCAGTGGTGTCGATCAAGCTCAGCCTTCAGCATCAAGTGGCGGCAACAAACCATCGGGAGGAGGAGCGAAGGGGCGGGAATCTGCTGCAGCCTCTGTGTCGGTGAGATGGACGATGCCTATGCTTCTAGTGCCCTTGTTCGCTGCGATACTGCGATAGAGGACTCTGATCAGGATGTGATGTGCTCGCCCAGACCAGACCTTTGAGCGCCGAAGCATTCGTGAACAGAGCATCTTGGACGAGTAATGTATTGAGGATGTCGTGAGATTTATTGTAGTTGAGCTTCATGGGACGGGACGAGCTATCAGAGCTGGATGTTGATGTGGGAATGGATTGAATGTAATTTCTTAGCCATTAGGTAGCTTTCGCTCTCGCTGCGAATATGAGCGGTGTACCCACCGCCCATCCTCGTAGCCTTGACACAAAAATTCAAAGTTCCTGTTATGTACAATTCTCCGATTGACTGAGGATCGAGCATGTCTGTCAAGACTCTTGGACTTTGCCAGACAATTCTCATCACCAGAATCATGAGCAATTCTGTGCCACTCTCAAACATGCACTTCTTCGGGGTCAAAGGTACACCGGCGTACCTCTCTTCGCATTCCATCGTGATCCGTCCATCCCGTCTGGCGCTGACCAGAATGTCAATTTCCACTCAAAGTTCATCTGGTCGAAGCACAACACCGTGGTTTGAATCACAGCACGTCGATCGCTTTCATCCTGTTGGCCGAGAACGACGGTTTGCTCTCGGGCATCAGTGGAAGTACGCATATCGACCTCGAGATCTGGTACAGAGCAGGCACCGGCAGTAGCATGTGCCATCGGTATGACCTATACACCCACCATGGGCACGCCTCCAACGCAGTCGTGCCGCATCGACACCTCATTTGTCAAAGCATCTGAGACAGCGCCGGAAACCAGCGGCTGTCCTCGCCTGCCGCTCTGAGCGTGGTAGCGATGTGGACCGTCACAGACAAGGCTGGCTGAGAGATTGGATCACCGGGGGTGTGTGCCGAAGAAAAATACCTCCTGGAAGATTTCTTGGGCGAGGCTGACAGAATCGGCGGCACCGTCTCCGTCACCACTCGTGTTCTGGGACCATGGTTGGCTGGACGGCCTCGATTAGGCCAGGTCCGGAGGGGTCGAAGCTCGTGGGCGTGGCTGGCACGCGGGACGGTACGCCTTTTCTGGTAGCGAGAAATATGTTTCCGCTCGGGTTTTGGTTCATCATATCCCGGATGTTCAACGTCGGGCGTTTCGATAGCTCGGCTCGCTTTTCTGGTTATTGGTTTGTGATGGCTTGCTGACGGACGGGATCTAATGGGTGGCCGCAGCAGCACAACTAAGATGGTAGCGAAGACGCCGGCGGCGTGTATGTCTGTGATATGCTCAGCTTCACGCCATGGGACTCGAGATGAAAAGGGTGATGGGCGGCATAAGCTTCAAGCGAGGAGGTGCGCAAAGATTTGGTTCCCAGCCTTCACAACCATGATTATAAGGCATCGAATTTTGGTATTCGGCTTGCATATGCATGCGACTGTACCAAGGCGGAGAATTGCACAACTGTGCCCTGTCGGCGAATAAATCCTCACAAGGCGTTGGAAGTCTGGTTCCATGCATGCATCGTACCAAAATGCAAAAACTTTGGTATCGTGCCTTTGGCGATTGAGATGCTCATTCAGTGCCGCGAGGCATCGTGCTCTTCATGTGCATGCAACAAGATGTATTGCAAGATTCTGACATATCAGGCAGGCCAGCAGAGTTGCAGAGCAGAACTAGACCTCGCTTGCACGAGGTTCCAGAGCCAGGTGGACGTTCATTGAGCAATTCCAGATGATCATACCACGAGCATGCAATTGCGGCGACACCTTACCGCCTAGCATGTCGCCATACCTGCGTCTGTCGTGCTTCCGTCGACATACTGTTCGTTCACTTCGCTGGTCCTGCTACGGGAACTTGTGGGTGTACACATTCTGTCTCAGATGCAGTGGTGGTCAAGTGCAAAAGTGCGTCTCTTCGCGGACTTCGAGGTGGTCGTGGCGTAGACGGAGAATTGCGGCTCTCAACCCTACCCTCTCGTTGAGCGCTTTACAGACTCTTCACTCGCCCATAATTCGCGGGCATTAGCGGTTGCCTGCATATGTTCCAGACGTGCAGGGGGGAGACGGGGAAGTTCATGTAGGAGCGTTGGTGGCATGCGATGGACATACGCAGCTCAACTCTAGCCATCTTCGATATGCGAAGATTGGCAATATAAGCGAGGTCGATGGCAGCTGCGACTGTCTGTGCTGTTGCATTGGTATCCGGTCGTGACCTACACAGCGTGTGATGATGCTTGCTGGCCTGCCGTCGAAAGGTGCGAGTCTAGACTCTAACCATTGGCGAGAACTGGAATCAAGGACTGCTCAATCGCGTTCAAGCCTTGAGCTTAGTGGTGGTCTGGCGTTTGCCCTCGACATGCGGTAGCGATATGCAACAGCGTGTGTCGAGCCATGCTGGCGTGACATCAACTGAGATGCTCAACGGAACCCTCCAGCATCTCAGGGGATTTGCTCACTCGTCTGATTGAAGCGGGCATCAGCGGGTGTCTGCAGATGTCTCATAACAACGGTAGTCGAAAGCGACAGTGCGTTTCACTGCCGTGATTGCGCGGAACATATATGCGACTCTCAACTTTACCGTCCTCAGCAAGACACCTCACTCGCCGTAAGGCGACGGCCATCAGCGGGTGTACGCAGCATGTTCTGGCAATGTGGTAGCGACCGGTGCTGGCGTGCAGGTTCTGTGTCATGAGTGACATGGACCGATCGTCCCTAGCAATCTTTCGAAGACCGGTTCGAGTCCTCCCACTCGTCTCACCACAGCGGGCATTAGCGGATGGCCGCATGAAAGGCACAGCATCTGGTAAGTTCATCCTCCGGCCTCGATCCGGGATATGGCACACGGCATAGAGGCGGTCAAGTCATGTCCATCACCAGGAAGTTGACCAGAGCATGCAAGGCTTGACTCGTCAAACTCGCTGGCTGGCCAGATACCCTCTGCCACCTCGCGGGCGCGAGTGGCAGGCCGCATTTCGATCAGGGTAAGGTACCGAATGACGGTGCTCCCCGACTGAGATGTGCACGCCACACGCAACGCAGCGCTATCCCAGTTCATCGGCGGGAGCACCGGCAGGAAGAAATAATGGGGCAACATGGTGCGTGCCGAGACGGCGTCGGCACGTTCGAGCGTATGCAAGCTTAAGTTCACCACCACCCTTCCATCACGTTCGCTTTTGGAGCGGTGAGGAGTGCTCGTTTTCTTTGCGGTCTTGCTGTTGGCGAGCTGGAACAGGAGTGTGTTCGAGCGGTTATGTCAGGGGTGCGAGCGAGCCGCCGAAAATGCGTGCTTCCCTGGCACGTGTGCATGGTTAATTGAAGAAACGTGGAAACGGGACCTTAGCGCTCGATGCAACGGTCCATCCATACCGTGGTTCAGGAGCCGCGTCAACGACAGCAAATCGATTTTACTCTCCTTCGCGGCTCCGCGTTTGCTCCTTTCAGCTGTCGTTGCGACTCCGAGTGAGAATGCGTGGTCTGATGGCATCATGTCATTGTGCGAAAAGCGGCCACACACCGCCTGGGAGAAGATGTCGCAGATCTTTTTTCGTGATCCGCGAAAGGAACGGCATGTGACCGGTACGTACTCCAAGCCGATACATGCAGAGGGCTGCAAATACCGCCACGTCGGCAATCGCGTGAATCGAATGCCTATCGGGGATTTTGCGCGAGACCCAGGCGAAGGAGACCGCGCACTTGGCTAGTGGTGCCTGTACTTTGGTCCAAGTGAGACTCGCCTTGCAACCTCATCATCGAGAACCATGGACCTGTGGGCAGGCGAATGGAAAATTCCGCTTCTTGTGAAGACATTTGAAGAGGCGATGCAAGTCAGAATTTACTCTTGTGCTCGACCCGGCTGGCCCCCGGACATTCGCCGTCAAGTCAATCGTAGGTACGACCACACAAAGTTCAAGTGCACCTGGATGAAGAGAAAGCTCTTCATATGGATCAAACGACAGTGTAGTAGCGCCATGCAGTAAAATAGTTACAGCTCCTTCTCCCGACTCGATTCAAGGACTTCCCAAGGTACCTCCCATACCCATCAATCCATAACTCGTCCCAGAACTCCGATCGCATTGATTCTTCACATCACAAATAACCAACTCCAGACGTACGGTTCCACATCAAACCCAGTCTTGCTATTCCGTGGTTCAAATCTAGCTGTAAAGCTTCTTCTCAACACCGACCATGCCGTGCACATTGCCCTCAGCCTGCGCGCTCGCAGTTCTGAACTCAAATCGGACGTCTCCGGCACGGACGCCATCCTGCAGCTTCAGCAGACTGTCCACTCCAACATCTTGCAGTGAATGCTGCACGCCAGCCATGAGGTATGGCAGGAACTTCGTCACGCTACCGCGATCAAGCACGGAACCCGACACACCCTGCGCAACAAGCAGCCTGTCGCCCTCGGAGAAGTATCGTGCAGTGCCGGCGTTCTTAGCGGTGTTGTTCGCCTTGTCACCCTTTCCACCAGCCTTCTTGTCCTCCATGGCATCGATGGACCCCATTCCACGGTATGTCTTGCGAAGCTGACCATCTGGACCGACCACGTAGGCACCTGGCGACTCGGTGGTGGCGGCGAGGAGACCGCCCATCATGACGGTGCTCGCGCCGAGAGCGAGTGACTTGACAATGTGTCCCACGTTTTGAATACCTCCATCGGCGATGCAAGGGATGCCGAAGCGTGCGGCGAATTCGGCAACGCGGAATACGGAGGTGGCTTGTGGGCGGCCGACGGCCATGACCTCTTGAGTGATGCAGGCAGAGCCAGCGCCCATACCAATGCGGAGGCCGTCGACGCCAGCGGCGATGAGTGATGCAGCTTGGTCACGGGTGACGACGTTGCCGCCGATAACCTCGAGCTTAGGGTACTTTTCCTTGATCCACTTGATCATAGAGATCTGGTAAAGGGAGTTTCCTTGGGAGGAGTCGAGGATAACAACATCGAGGCCGGCTTCAACGAGCGCGGTGAGACGCTCCTTGTCGTTTTCGCGAGTACCAATGGCAGCGGCAGCGAGCAATTGCTTGGTACCGGGAACCTTTGTCGCAAGAGGGTAGTTCAGGTTCTTCATCAAATCGCTGCGGGAGAGCAGGGAGATGAGGTTGCCTTGTCCGTCCACAATGGGAAGCTTTCCCTTCTTACTCTTGTAGAGGATCTCATTGGCTTCGGAGAGAGAGACGTTTTGAGGTGCGGTGACGAGATCGCGAGACATGATGTCGGTGACGGGCGCATCGTGGTTGGAGTGAAATTGGGTGTCCCGGGGAGTGACAATACCGATGAGCTTGCTGCGAAGCGATCCGGATTCTGTGACATATAACGTCAGTTTTCTGTTCGTCTAACATTCCGAATAGCAGGATGGGTCAAACGGTGAAATCAGAAGATAGTTTCTCCACAGCACTCAAGGCACGTTGGCGCAAGAGTATTGGTTGAACGAAAGTTAATGTTAAGTTTAGCATCATGTAGAGGGAGTAGGTGAGAACAAGAAGAGCATGTTGCAAGCCTACCTGTGACTGGGAAACCGCCAAATCCCCACTGCTCCTTCAACGCAATAGCCTCGCCCACGGTCGTGTCGGGCGAAATAACGATCGGGTCGGTGATGAAGCCGTTCTCGAAACGCTTGACCTTGCGAATCATCTCTGCCTGCTCCTCAATCGCGCAGTTGTGATGGACGACACCGACACCTCCGAGAAGCGCCATATGGATGGCCATGTTGTGCTCCGTGACGGTGTCCATGGGCGAGGATGTGAAGGGTGTCTTGAGTGTGATGTTTCGAGTCAATTTCGAGGTCAAGTCCACCGTGGCGGCGGGAAAGCCGATGTATCCGGGCAGCATGAGGAAGTCATTGTATGTCAGACCTCCCTGCTTGTTCTCGTCCATCAACTCTTGCACAGAGATACCATCCTTGGCCCGGTATGTCTTCAAGACCTCCAATGCGCGCGAAGGGTCTTCATAGCTCTGCGATCCATTGGTCGTCTGCTTCTTCAGCTCGGCACCGTTGTTGGTGTTGCCGTTGGCACTCATGTTTGCGATGTGCTGTTCTGGATGTCGCCTTTTCGATTATTAGCAAGAGGACATAGGACAATAAGGCGGATCAAGACTGTCAACTTACCCCAAGAGAGAAGAAGAAGAGCGGGAATGAAGCCGAAGGTCGACAAAATTTCGCGCTCCAGTCGCGCGCCAATCGATTAGACGGACCCTCCCGGCGCTACGACCGATCTCGCCTTAGCGCGGTCGTACCTACTACCGACGTCCCCACCAAAATAGTACTTTGTAAACAATGGAAGGTCGCGACCGCCCAGCCGTTGGGCTTCTCATCGTCTATTCCATTCAGCAACGACCACACCTGCTCCACATTCCTGTCCACATTCCTGCTTTCGAAGGTTACATACGTCTCGCTGTCACCTATTCTTCTCGACTCGGATCTGGAATGTTTTGCATGGATCTGGCGGGCCACGTGCGATGACAGTGAGGAAGTGAAGAGGAAGGAACACAACACGATTGGAAGGAGCTTCTACTGCCACGACGAGGACAGCGCGTTCGGACTCTTTCCTGCTTGCGATACGTCCTCGATTAGGGGAAGAAATCGCTGCCATGTCTTCTAAACCTCCGACCTTCAGCCCTTCGCCGCCGAGACATCTTCGTGACCACTCGCCAACAAAGTCTTCCCCATTACGGCACACGATTTCGACGCGATCCAACAACAGCGATACCGAACACTCCTCCATCCCGAGTCGTCAAGGGACTCTCAGCAGTAACGCGAGCTCGGGATACAGCGCTGGTAGCTACAACACCGGATATGAATCCGCCAGTGATCCGTTCGTGACTCGGCCGAGCGCGAAAAGAGATCGGTCAGAATCGCCGGTGAAGAAGAACGCGGCGTTCGCAAAGTGGGAACAGCGCGAGCAAGCAGAGCAGATCCAGCACTCTGCCCCGAAGATGGACGTCTCGCCGAGGAAGATTCGAGATGATGATTGGCGGTCGGGCATTGGAAGGAGCGAGAGCAGGAGTGTTCTAAAACCTGTCACACAGAATGCGGCACCCGAGAGACCACCAGTATACCAGAACGGAACATCACATCTGCGCTCAGAATCCAAGGAGAACATCAGCCATCTGCCTCGCAGTAGAGATGGCGCCATGTCTCCTCCACCAAAACCGCACTCGAGAGGCATCAGCGCGGACACCACACCTCGCCTATCCTCCCCAGAACCCCCCACATCAGCGAGTCCGCCACCATCTTTTCCTAGCAAAAACAGTTTTGCGACACTTTCTCGGTCCGACTCGATGCGCGCAAGCACAAGACCACGATCGAGAGGTCACGTTCGCTTCAATTCCACGGATCCCACCGTACCACAACTCGATGGAGAGCTCGACGATCTCAAGAAGTCTTCTACACCTCAACTGCGCCATCTCAGCAAGCTGGCCGGAGATAGGGAAACTACCGAAGAGCTCAATGTTCACTCTGCCGAAGAGCAGGTTACAGGACTGGTTGGCAGGAGGCGGCTACAACGATCCGGTACTGTCAAGCCGAGCGGTAAGCAACAATCACAATTCGCATCATCATTCACCAGCACAAGATGGATGGACACGCAGAGAAAGCACATCGCAGCGTACGAGTACCTTTGCCATATCGGAGAAGCTCGAGCGTGGATAGAGGATGTCCTTGATCCCACAACCCTTCCTCCCATCGTACAGCTTGAGGAGGCACTTCGAGATGGTGTCACGCTCGCAGAAGTTGTCGTCCGACTATCGCACAGACTGCCTCCAGATCAACAGCGGTCGCTCGGATCGCAACGAATCTTCCGCTCAGCACCGCTCTCATTCCGCCATTCCGACAACATTGCCCTCTTCTTCCGGTTTCTCGCAGAGATTGAGCTGCCTGAGCTGTTTCGGTTCGAACTGATTGATTTATACGAGAAGAAAAACATCCCCAAGGTGATCTACTGCATTCACGCTTTGTCATGGCTCCTCTTCCGGAAAGGGATCGTGGATTTTCGAATCGGCAACCTCGTTGGACAGCTGGAGTTTGCGGATCACGAGCTGGAAGAAACTCAGAAAGGTATTGACCGCAGTGGCGTTCAGATGCCCAATTTTGGTGGCATGCGCGCAGCAATGCAGGTTGAGGAGGAGCCTGAGCCGACGCCAGATGAAGTTCTTGCGGATCAGGAGCATATGATCGTAGATCTCCAGACACAAATCCGTGGTGCACTCGTGCGATTGCGATTGGGTGAGAACATGCAAGAGCTTTGGGATGTGGAGGAACATATTGCACATTTCCAAGCCCTGGCTCGCGGCGGCTTTGCGCGAGAGATCTTCGACTTTCGGTATGCAATGGACTCATCCACTCGTCGATTTCAAGCGGCCTCGAAGGCGTTCCTGGTGCGCAAGGAGCTACACCAGAAGAGGACAGTATGGAAAGAGAACAAGGCCGATGTCATCAAAGTGCAGAGCCTCTGGCGAGGTCGAAAGCAAAGAGCAGAGACCAAGACGATCAAGACTCAACTCCGCGCTGAAAGGCACGGTCTCAGGGAACTGCAATCAGCAATACGTGGGGCGCTTGGACGTTGGAGGGCTGGTGATCTTTGGCATGAGGCACGAGACGAGAAGACCGAGGCTGGCGTGCAGGCGTTCCAAGCTGCAGCGAGAGGCGCAATGGAGAGGATGAGAGTGGGTGCCATCATGAATCAGTTGTGGGACGTTGAAGACACGATCTCTACGTTTCAGGCTCAGGCCCGTGGGGCTTGGGTCAGAAGACGAGCAGTGAAGCAGAAAGTCGCTACTCGTCAGGCTGCCGTTGAGGTTGTCAAACTTCAGGCGGCCGCAAGAGGCTTGATCGAGCGTCTTCGGCAAACGCATAAGCATGGCGAGCGGAAGATCGAGGAGCCAAGCGTGGTCAAGGCCCAGGCCGCAGCCAGAGGACTCATCGAACGACTCCGGCAAGCTCGCACGAAAGGTGCTCTCCAAGGACGAGAATCGACGATCATCAAATTCCAAACACTGATCAGAGCCCAAGCTGCAAAGTCTCTGCACCTGGATACGAAAGAAGAATTGGCTTCGCATGTCGATAATGCTTCCACGCTCCAAGCGCTGATTCGCGGACGAGCAACACGTATACGAACAGCCCGTACACAAGAAGCACTGACGAAGCACGATCAAGGAGTACGCACCCTCCAGTCCTTCACCCGTGCCATGTTGCAACGGAGGAGTATCGGCGAGAAGCTCGGCGCTCTTGAGAAAGTGGAGCGCCAACTTGTCGCCCTTCAGTCCATGTCACGAGCCTACATCGAGCGACAGCGAATTTTCGAGCAACTGGTTGCCATGGAAAAGCAAGAAAGCAACATCATTGAGCTGCAATCCCTTGCCCGCGCTACGCTACTCCGCAGCCAAATTGGACAGCTCCTCGCCGGACTGGAAGACCACGAAGAGGCATTGATCGAGCTTCAAGCCACGATTTGTGGATTCGTGGTTCGCAAGCGCTTTGCTGAAAAGCAGAAGCACTTCCGCGAGAACATGCAGAAAGTCATCAAATTGCAGTCTTTCGTCCGCGCAAAGCAGCAGGGCGAAAGCTACAAGAGCTTGGTCAGCGGGAAGAACCCTCCTCTTCCCGTAGTACGCCGCCATCTGCACTTGCTCACAGACTCAAACTTAGAGTTTGAAGGCGAGCTCGAAGCCGAACGACTGCGCCGTCAAGTGGTGGAGAGTGTCCGGCGTAACGAGATGGTTGAAAGCTACGTCGAGGGTTTGGATGTGAAGATTGCTCTACTAGTCAAGAACAAGATCACACTGGACGAGGTGGTCAAGCATCAAAAGCACTTCGGTGGTTCTGCGTCCCAATTGCTTCGCACGGGAACCACGCTTGCCACATCGACGGGCCTGGATCTCAAAGCGCTCAACAAGAACTCTCGCAAGAAACTCATTGGCTACGAGGAGTTGTTCTTCATGATTCAGACACAGCCACAATACCTGGCGAGAGTATTTGCCGTGCTCAGCGCTCGAGGTCTGGCAGAGAAAGACAGCAAGAACATGGAGCGGCTCATCTTGACGCTGTTCGGGTACGCTCAAAAGGCCAGAGAAGAGTACCTCATGGTTAAGGTCTTGGCAACCAGCTCTCAGCAGACCGTTGCAAATTGTCAGAGCATCGAGGACTACATGCGACAACAGACCGGCAACTTTCAGAATCGTCTGCTTCTCAACTACATTCGCAATCCCAAAGAGCGAGCTTACTTGAATACGCTGCTGGGCGGCATGGTCAAGAACGGCATCTGCGCGCAGGACCACCTCGACTTGGAAAGTGATCCACTGCAGATCTACCGGGCCATCTTGAACAATGAGGAACTCTCCACCGGAAGACCATCGCAGCGACCGAGAGACATGCCCAGGGAGGTCGTCATCAGGCAAGAAGATGTCCGACCACGATACGTCGAGCATCTGGAGGATCTTCGAGATTTGGGTGATGGCTTCTTCCTCAGCTTAGAGGAGACACTGCACCGAATGCCGTATGGTCTGCGATACATTGCGTCAGAGCAGCACCGCGCACTTTGTGCTCAGTTTCCAAGAGATGACCCAGGACACCTCGCCATGATCGTTGGTGGTTGGCTTTGGAAGGTCTACCTTCTTCCCGCGCTCAAAGAGCCGGAGATGTGGGGCGTGATCGATCGCGGTCTCAGTCCATTACACAAACGCAACCTCGCACAGGTCACTACTGTCCTCGGGCAAGTTGCCAGTGCAGGCCGTCTGTTCGGACCGGAGAATATCTATCTGCAGCCGCTCAACAATTGGATCACCGAGTCGCTGGATCGATGGCAAGGAGCTCTGGAGCACATCTTCGATGTTCCATCGGCGGAGGAACACTACGATGCCGATCAGTTCAGTGATTTGTATTCGAGGACGAAACCTACCTTGTACATCAAGATGGCGGACATCATCGCGCTGCATAGTCTGATCACGGACAACATCGTTGCGGTGGCGCCAGCCAGAGACGATCCCATCAAAGAGCTTCTCGCCGACTTGGGCACTGCGAAGGGTAACGAGAGCGATCTCGGCGGTGCGACCAACGGAGGAGAGATCACTTTAACTCTCAAGTCACGATTCACAGTTCAGGAGGATCCCAACGCCGAAGCCAGGGCGCTATTCACCAACACGAAACGCTTCGTCCTCTACATCATCCGGGTGCAATCTGGCTCGAATTTGATGGAGATCCTCCTCCGTCCAATCACACATGAAGATGCCGACCGCTGGATCGCACTTGTTCAAGAGGAGCTCCGCGAGAAAGACCACTCCCACGCCCACTCCAAGCCGAGCGGCTCCCATCACAGACGCCATCCTTCCGGCTTCGACCCGCGCGGTTCATTCCGTGGGGGACGCCCCATGTCTGTCTACTCTGAAGCGCCTTCCGCGTTCTCCGAAGACCGCCGCGACCTCCTCGATCTGCAATCGATGACCTACGCCGAGCTCAAATCGAGCGCTCTTGAAAATATCCTCCACCTCGAGAACCCCGCCATTCCGCCTCAATACCGTGTATCTCGCCACAACAACTACCAAGAACTCCTCAACGCACTCGCAGCCGACATCCGACAAAAGCATCGGCGCCGCCTGGAACGCCAAAGGGACGTCGAATCGACGAGAACTACCTTGGCGCAGTTGGACGACAAGGCCACCTTTTTGGAAGACCAGCTGAAGAGCTACAACGACTACATCGAACAATGCCTGCACACTCTCGCGTCGAAGAAGGGCACCAAGCACAAATTCCTCATGCCCTTCACCAAGCAGTGGACCCACGAGCGTGAACTCGAACGACAAGGTCGCCAGCCAAAGTTCGGATCGTACAAGTACTCCGCCCGCCAACTGGCCGACAAGGGTGTGCTCCTTAGCTGGGACGGTCTACCGCAAGATCAGTGGGGACATGTCGACATTGTCATTTCCAGTGACGAGGTCGGCGTGTTTTGTTTGGAGGCCAGTTCAGGCGCGATGATGATCCCCGGAGGCAGTGAGGTGGTACTTCTGGACGAGTTGTTGCAGGCACAATTCGATGGCAAGAACGCCGTTGGAGTGTTTGAAGGACAGGGTGGAAGAGGAGGCGCGCCAGTGGACGGGCAAGGGAAGGGTGCGAGGTTGGGTGTGAATTTGTTGTTGCATTTGGTCTTTAAGAAGTTTTATAAGGATGGTTGATTGATCGAGCGGGATGGAGTTTTGCGGGATTTGGCATGGTGACAGGACACGATATGACTGATGCTTGTGCTGCTTTTCGTATGTCACCTCTTTTGCATGGCGGGAGTGAACACGAATGGAAGGAAGGATAGCATGTATACACTCACACATGAATAGTTTACACTTGAACGTGCGGACCACCAGTCTGGAAGGGCTTCATATCTGGCAATCAGCGAGCGAAGAAGCTCTCGATGACGGCAAGGACGATGTCGTCTCTCCTTGACCGGCTCCTGCATGACTTGCAGCGGCACAGCACGTGTGGGAAGGATGTGTGGTCCAAGATCTGAATTTAGCTGTCATTTCCATCATCGATCGAGCTAATTATGGACCTTTTTGAGATCCTTCAGACTTCCTCCACTCTCTGTGCAACTCGTGGCGCCGACCGATCTCTCTCTCTCTCTCTCTCTGTGAGGTGAGGCTCTGCTTCGATATCCCCAGAATAGCAACATTCGACACACGCTACATCGACGTCCACTCAATCCTGCGGTTTTTCCCATTGCCAGGCCCGTAGACCGACTTCACGTCTCCGCTTCCGAAGGAATGTCGGGTATTCTATGGCTGTGCAAGATGCCTTGTTCCATTTCAAGGCTTCAACGTCCGGTCGATTCCGGTCAAAGGAGAGGTTTCCCTGACAAAGTCGTCGGGAGGACCATCGAAAATACATTCAAACCAGCAGAGCCCCATTCCAAAGGATCTCGTCTTGTCAGACACTACTGACAGATCTGTCGTCGACTGTACCGCGACTACACCGATGACCGGTCAGCATCGCTGTAGGACTTCCCTTCTTCGACCCATCTCTACCTGCACGACGCGACATCTCCCATCTGAAACACTCCTGCCGTCCGAATGACTGCTAATTTGAGCAGTTTGAGAGCCGAAGAAATGCAGTCAATTACCCCAAAGTAGACCTGGGCGGCTATCGTGCACGACAGCACAAACGAGCCACTCACACGGCCGCTCTTCTGGACAATTCACCTCGCCCGACCAATCCGCGTCGACTACATCGACCAAAGCGCCGTCTCCATCTTGCTCTCACGCATCAGTGCAGGCACGCGTTCTGCTTCTCCCTGCCCTGCGGCGCTTGAGGCTACACCAGACAATGCGGCATACTGGTCTCCGCCCGCTTGGACGTCTCAAAATAAGCCTACTCCTGTGCCTAAGCCTTGGTGCCCGTGCCTGCATAGCATGGGGGAGTAGATCCATCGATGGAGCGACTCCCGCATTGAATCAAGCGACTGACCGCAGTGTACATATCCAACAACATGTCCCGCTTCCAACAACATGAATCCGCCTCTCCAACAGTGGCTTCTTGCAAGCCGCGTTTCCTTTTGCTTTGACGATCTTCAATCCTTTGAACATTGATTGCCTCTACCGACGACGATCGTCTTGGTCCACGACAACATGTCCTCAAGTCAGACATATCCTCCAACGACGTCGACTATCGATTCGAACAACAACATGGCGTTGAATGTTGGGGATGATATTGTGTGTACGGAATGGTATCATCAACCAATTGTATGTTCATCGATCGAATGGTGGTGATCGCAACCACGTCGAGACCTCATTGCTGATGATGCTACAGTACGCCTACAACGATCCATACAGCACTCCATTCCCAACATCAACGTTTCCACCGTCGACATTTTCCGCTTCGACTTTCCCGTCTTCAACTGTAGAGAGCCAACAATGGAATCAGTTCGTTCGATCATCAATACCAGACATGGACCTATCGACGTTCAACATGCAACAACCCATCCAGCAACAACACTTGACACCTCAATCCGTGCAAATGCCATCTCAGCCAGGCTACATGACTCCCCAGACGAAGGACTTGAACAACCGATCACGAAGCAGCTCGAATACGTTCGGACGCTCATCAGACCCCAACCCACTTCTACCCAGCGGTCTCGGAATCCAGTTCACCTCAGGCCAACCAACACCACCCGTATCCTCCACTTTCCCACCAGAGTTGACCCACTACTCCTCCGCTCCGACCGGCCAACCCACACCACCCGTAACCTCCACCTTTCCGCCAGACATGTTCACCATCTACGCCGTCGACACCCCCGCGCAGCCCAGTCCTCTGACAACCCGCCAACAAAAACAGCAACAACAACCCCATCCCCACCGCAACTCCCGCACCCTAGCCCCCAACTCCCTCCCATCCCAACCCCCCGACCTCAAACGCAGCGCCTCCTTCACAAACGACGAGACCACCTCACCCCCACCCCA
>AFIY01000644.1:0-17884 GCA_000223825.2 Zymoseptoria passerinii SP63
CTCTCTCCTTTCCTCCCCTCCCCTCCCCCCTCCCGCGCGGAGATTTTTTTTCCGGATGGCGTTGGGACGGGTCGAAGGCGTTGGTGTCCGAGTTGGGCGTTGGGTCAGGGTCACCGGCCAGAAGATCCACCAACACCATCCCTGCACGGAGTCCCCCGTGTTGGTCGGGCCTCTAACGATAGATCTATATATTACGAAACTAGATAATAAGTAATAGGGATATAGTTTTAAGTAAAGAGAATAGTATAGAGTAAGGCCTTAGGAAGGTTATAAAGTAATACAATGCTCTCTTAACAATAGCAAGAATTATTAGTTTTATTACTAGTTAGACGCCTGGTTAGCATTCTATATACTGCGATATCTTTTTCCCTCTTCTAAGGACGTTAGAATCCCGATTCGTAATAATTCTTTTTATAGGACGTCTAAGCACTTCCTAATATAGGAATATATGCTAGATCTATCTAGATCTTACTAACTTACGGCCCTCGTAGCTTTTACCGCCTTCGAGTCCGTAGGCTTGTAGCCGATACTCTTTATACTTAGGATAGGCGCCGGCGGAGGCTAGGGAAGAATTCGACGTAGAGTTAGTAGCAATGTCGTCGTATTAGTATAAGCTACGTAGAACGTCTAGAGAGATAAAAGTAAATACGGCGGAGCTAAGAGTAACGACTATTATACTTATATTAGGCGGATATAATATAGAGAAGGGAGAGAAGCTCGGAATAATAGAACAGCTAAACGTTAGCTATCGAGCTCGTCGAGAGTATAGGTCGTCTAAACAACGGCGTAGTATAAGTCTTATAAGGCATCCGACATCGTACTGTTTAAGTATAGATAATATTGAGATTCAGGATATGTAGGACAAGCGGATGCGAAGGGTAAAGACAAAGACTCTCTATAGTTACACTGCTTTACTGCCGGTGGGGATACAGTACTCCGAGTAGGAACCAATGTGTTAATTGAGTTAGTTATCTAGAGAAGGAGTTCCTCCTAAACATAAAGTTCCTGCCTGCTTATGTTATGTAACATCTTGACATGTTGTCAGCTTCAGCCTATCCTGGGCTGTACTTTCCAACAGGTAAGATCCTATACGTACTAGAAAGGAGGAAGAAGGAATAGTAAATAAAGAGAGAGAGGGCGTCTCTCGGTATAAGAGGTCGTATTTAGTCTTAAGTTTATTTGCATCTAAGTACGGTAAGTAAATAACCTCTAGATATTCTATAAGCAATACAATGCCCAGCTTGGAACCAAGCTTAGCTATGTCGTAGTATAAATCGTATACCGCTTATTAAACGCTACGTTACGGCTTCCTAAAATGCATTATAAAGACTAGTAGAAGCTACGAGAGTATAGGTAACGTAGAGGCCGACGACAGCTCTACGAGATATAAGGTCTTGAATGTTGTACTCTATCGAAGATTCTAGTGCTCGTCGAGGGAGCGCTAAGATCGTTGTAGTGGGTCGGGACTGCCGAACGAAGTTTTCCGAATATTGACCGACAATTACGATCGTAGTATTAGGTCTCGTATAGCTGGGTTCTTTAAGCAAGTACGGGAGGGGTTAGCGAACATTGCACCGAGAATTATTGCTAGTATACACGGCTGCTTATAAGGAGATGGGGCATCTAACCTTGTAAGTATTCAAGCCTGCATCCCGGTCAAGGCCAGGGTTGCTTAGCAGCTTGACAGCGGGGGCAAGGCATACTCTATGCTTTATCGTTAAGATATTTCCCTTTAGCAGTGGGTACAGCGGAATCAAGATTCAAGTTTAATAGAGTGCCACGGAGCTTTATTGGCAGCTGCTGTTCGTTCGACATTATCGATGCCACGATCCTGAAGTGCCAGCCATCCATCGTACGAAGCCGTCGACTCCCGCTTCTAGTACAGTCGAGAGACAAGATCAAAGCAAGTCTTGCAGGACCTCTACGGTATCCGTTCATATCCACTCACTCTACCATGAAACACAAGAGGTCGTTGGAGAATTAAGAGACAGACCCCGTCATGGGTTTTTCAATCTACAGCTTGGCGATTATGCTATAGGTAGCAGGCACGGAAGGTGTGTCGAGCCTTTTGGTACGCTCAGCAGATGAAATCTTCAGAGTCCTCCCTACATAGACATGTTAGTACCGCAAGTAGGGTTGAAAATGCTTCACGTACTCATCTCGGCGAGTGAAGACGCTGGCAATGGCGTGGGAGACGCTGCGAAGGGAAAGACCAGCAGCGTTGCTGTCGACGCTGTCGACGCTGGATTGATGTGTCAGAATATTTGAGTGGGCAGAGAGGGATGCTAAGCTTACTGGGCTTCCCGAGCAACGACGTTGGCCTCAATGGGCTTGGGAAGTGCGGCAGCAAGACCAGCCGCGGCGAACAGCACGAAAATTTGCTTGGTCTTCATCTTGATTGTGGACGGTAGTGCTTGCTCGTGGAACAAAGGCCAGTAATATGTGCGGTTGGTAACGCGGGGCTTGGAACCTTTCTGTATGGGAGACAGGCTTCCTTCTTGGATATATCCCGTTCTCGCCGCTGCACATATCGCCCGGAACGCCCGGAACATGGCCCCGCACTCATTCGAATCGACATCCTGTCGTGGGCTGGTTTCGCCCCCTGAAGATCTTCCGTCGGGGATGTTGAAGGTGACCTCGTCATTTGGTGAGACAGCGGATAAGCACGGCTTGCGTGTCGGCAACGCCCTGATGTCTGCCAAGGCGTCTCCAGCTTTTTGCCGAGGCGCGGCATGAACGAGCAACGCTGTACCGCTACGCGGATGCAGTCATTCGTTAGGAAGGTGTGCACAGGCAATCAGGTCCGCGTCGACTTGGCCTCTGCCAAGACTGCTATGGCATCCCGGGGCCTGTATATCGCGCAACATGGATGAGCTACCCTGTCGTGATAGGCGACAACCCAGAGCCAGCGATAAGAGCTGTCATCACTCAACCTTGTCAATGTTGAAGTGGGAGCAGGACCGGCACACGGCAAGTGCGTACTGCGGAAGTGATTGCCAACTTGTCAAGCAATTCGTGTCAGCCTGCGACAAGGTTCGACGTCAAGCAATCGAACTGCCGTGCCTGCACTCTTCCTGGCGAGGCATGGAGCGACCTTGACGGACACTACGGAGCCCGCGCAATGATTTCGCAACCACTTCGGCTCGTCGCGGATGCAGAGCTGTAGAGATCGAGAAAATCCATTCGTAGGCCGCGGGGGTGCTGCTGGGATGCAACGCAAGTCGGCGTGTCCGCCAACGATAAGATAGGCACGTGGCGGATTAGAAGATCCGCTGACCCGAGAATTCATGAGTGGAGGTTAATTCTACCGGCTGGAGGAGGATGATCGATGGACAAACGAGGTCTTGGACAGCACGGAGTGGAACTCGCTTTGAGTAGATCGCAGGGAGAGTCGATGCGGTCGACTAGGAAAGGAAGTGAGCGAGCGATGGGTAAAGATCATTTGCTGTGAATACAGGTATCAAAGAAAGCGAAGTGCGAGGTCGGGTAACGACGGGCTTCGGGTCTTCGAGTGTCCGCATTGGCATGTGAAAGTTCGACAAATGTAAGTGTGATGGCCCTTACTTGCTTCCTGGCCGTATCTAGAATCACCTGACGCTCGGGTGGTCGACTGAGAATAGGTTTCACTCGCGTGAGGTGAGGTGAAGAGCAACGTACGGCATGATGTCCTGAAGAGTTGGAGAAGACTGCAGCAACATTGCGGCGATCTGGTAAGGCACAACTTGTATCTTTTCCAGTACTGAAAATCGTAAGTACCGGCTCCAGTCCTCACTCTCGAAGAATTGTTCAAGCGGAGTCGTCTCGATGCCCACCAACTGTTGTAGCAACTTCACCTTGGGATTCCCGCCGGTGAAGCCGAATTCGGGCACGAAGCGAAACCATGCGTACATGTCCTCTGCGTGTCCTTCGGGAATCATAGCCTTCCAGTCATTCGTCGGGATCGACTTGGCCACGGCCTTTACTCCGAGTGAGCGGCCCCATCTCTCTACCAATTCCTCCTTGGAGCCTAATTCGCTGTGGCAAGTGAACAGAGTAAGCTTCCTTGAAAGGTTTCTGCCAACAGAAAAGTGAACGTACCTCGCACCCATCAAACCGACGTCGGGCGGGAACCGGCGGACCAAGGCATCGACGAATGCTTCAGCGTCCCGGCTGCACTTGATTTCCGGAAACTTGACGTTGTCTCCGGTGTGCTCAGGCTTTACGAAGTAGTAGCCGCTGCCGTCTTTCTCCTTGTGCGACGCGCAGTACAGCTGGTCCCGGGAGTTCTCCAGATACATGCCCATGGGGACTGTGCTCAATCGCTTGCTGAGCTCCGGAAGTTCGTCGCGGATGTGGTCTTCGATCGCGGCCTTGGAGTCGGATTGATATCCCGTGGTGTACTTACCGCCGCTCCATTTCTTGATCCCGGTCAGAGTGGAGAAGACGAAATGTGTCAAAGTTGAGAGCATGCCTGGACCAGATGCGGCTTCCGCGATGTTGAGACCGTGGCAGTATTCCCAGTTGCGGGCGAACTCGCTAAGGGTCTGGCTTAATGCAGCAGCTTTGTTTCGCAGGTCCTCACTCACCGTCGCCTTGGACAGGACAGCAGCGTAGTCTGTCACGGCGAAGACGGCATTGGCGCCCTTGAATGCTCTGCGAAGCGAGTCCACCTCGTCGAAGTCGCCTTGCACGAGTTCCACGCCTCTGTTGGCCAGAAGGTGAGCTTTTGGTGAGTCCGGGTTGCGGGTGATGCCTCTGACGATCCAGTCCCCATGCTTTAGGAAATGATTGGCGACCGAGCTTCCCAATAATGCATCAGTAACGGCGGTCCCCGCGAGGTGATTTTGGTACTCACTTGGGTGCCTGTCACTCCCGTGATAACGATGAGTTTCTGCATCTTGATCGAATCGAGTTGCTGGGAGTTGGAAAGGCGTGCGTGTCTGCACTCCGGCCTGCTGGTGGGAGAGATACATGCCTTCAAACAGATCTGTCGCGAGCTGTGCGAGTCCTCCCTCGTGTGATTTGTCATCGTTCGTTGACCGTGGCGCAATGCACTCTGCAAGGCCCTGGCACCAAGGCGTCTCTAGCAACCGAGCCAATGACTCGCGATGCCAAGTGAGCATTTGCTACGCTCGCGGACTGCCCTGCCGGCATGAGGCAGCTTCAAGATAGCTTTGAGCTCCTTCGCCAATGTTTGATCTGTAAGTAGGAGCTGGGACCTGACAGGAGACGCTCAAGGAGTGCAGGAGCAATCAGTGAAATGCGCCGAGGTGACTGTGTCGAATAGAAGGAGATGAATGTAGCTTGTATTGCAGCCAATGCGTCAAATACATTGTTTTGCGCGGCCTCTACTCGGGACGGTCGGCGCGGGCATAGCACACTTTGTTTGATCGAGGCACCACAAACCTCAACACTTTTTGTTTCGGGAGCTGCATAAGACGAGAAAAGAAAGCAGGAATACCTACAGGTTCCTTGCACTTGCCTTGGCCCACAAAACTCTCGACGTATGGACATCTGATCGCGGAATCTTCGTTGTCGTCGCGTCCGGGTTCGCCTGACACGAGTCTTGCCCCGGATGAGCCCTTTCGTGAAATTGAATCCACCGGCATGACACGCTCCTGAGCAGAGGAACTGCAACGGGGTACCGTTCACATCACTCGCTAATCTCCTCTGGCCACAAAAGCTCTTGTCCTCGAGGACAAACGGGATCTTTCTTGTGGAAAATGTAGCAAATCTCACAAATCCTGCTCGGTTTCATGTGGATGAAAGTGACAACGAAAGGATCTCGCTTGCCCAGCAGTGGCATTGGGACATACAGACGCATGAAGCCAGGCGGGTTCTGGAAGTGGATATGGAATATGCGCTTGCCCTTTCCCTTTCCAGATACCGGCACGATCTGGACGATGCGCGGAAGCGGACATTTCGGTGGGAGAGCGTCGCGAAGGCACTGCATGAAGTCGTCGCTGGATAGCGTGGTTGCACAGGAGACGTCGGCGGTGAAAGAAACGGGCGCTTCAGCAGGCAGGTGCTCGAAACGACAATCCAGTCCGGCTATGGTGAAGGTACGACCCAGCACGCGTTCATGCTTGTTGGTCCTGGGATCGAAACATGCCACCCAAAAACGGTCACCGAGTTGCCTCGCCCAGACCAAAGTAGTGCCATCAGTGACAGCCTCCTTGCACGCCTTTTCTACAGCTGCCACTGATGGGTTGAACAGCGGCAGCTCCGGCGTGCCAATCGGGAGGTAGACATGCATGTGCTGGTTGGACTCGGGTTCCCAGCTCTGAAAGAGCACGACAGTGTGCCGAAGCTGAAGTCCGGTAACAGCTGCGGCCGGATCGTCCTGACTTGCGCGCACTTGACTGCTCGAACCATTCACTGCGCTGACTATATTAGCGCCGTTGTTGGTTGCCGTCGCTTCTGTGCGAGCCCGCTTACGACGCTTCTCGTCAGGCTCGGCGGTGCTATCCGAGTTCCCGCGTGGACGCTTCGTGACGGCATCCGTGGTATCCATCGAATCGGTGGGTCCATCATCTTCCGCATCTTCCTCCGCATGCTCTTGGCCGAGAACCGCACACACGCGACGGATCGTACGCGGGTCTCTGATCGCCGACTTCATCCAGTCAGCGATGTAGACAGCCTCAGCGTGCCTCGTAGCCTTTGCAAAAGCCTTGCGCCGATCGGGTGCGAGACTCTTGCCCTCCAGCTCTTTCTTAACCCACTTCGCCGTGCTCTTGAACGGCTTTGAAGCAGGAGATGCAAATGGAGTGCCGACAAGCTTCTGTCTGAGGACGAATCCGGCGGCCGAGATGGCGAGTTCGTGATCTGGCGGAAGCTTTGTCAAGGTCTCGAGCGCGAGCTCAAGACCGGTGGTGTCCGGCTCATTGGCCTCGGCATGCTCATCTTTCTTGCTTTCTTCATTGCGCTTCGACTGTTTGTTGGTGGAAGATTGGGCTTGAGGAGTCGAACTGGTGCGAATGCTCAGAGTATGCTGCACAGGAACAGTCGAGGGCTCGTCGTCAGACTCTTCCTCTTTGATGAATGGTTCCGGGTTGTTGAGCACCCTATCGCGCGATGCGGCAAGCTCGGCCGGTGTCGCCCGGGGAGGAGGGTAGTATGGGGCGAAGTGCGAAGCACCTGGCGGCAGGCGCGACATCGGAGGGTTTGTGGACCTGTCTTTCATTAGCGGCCAAAGTCCCGTCGACCTCACTCTTCTCTCATCGTCACCTCACCTCATGTTGCTCATCTTTGCCAGTCGTTCGCTGCGGCGCACACGACGGACAGCATGGTGTGTGGTCGTTGAGAAGGCCGACTTGAAAAGAAAGTCTGCCCTTTTGCACACAGTCAGTAGTGCGCCGGCGGCATATGTTCCGAGGACACAGGATTCCACCTGCGCTCGGGCAAGATCATTCATGAGTTGAGACTCTTCAGTTGCTTCGAGTCCTCCTGCCGACTCCATCACTTTGTTGCCGTGTGAATTGTTGCGCTATGAGAAGACGGCGAGGCGGCGGTGATTTCAGGCTTGCGATAGCGGGCGGGCTTCGATAAGAGCTCTGAGCTCAAAATTGCCCTTCACCTTTACAAGAATTTGCACATGACACACCTCGCGATGAACGACGTTCAGTGGCCCGTCACGCCCGCAAGACGTCCGCCTGGCGCGCGCCCATCGAGCCCACAATCGTGATTTTCTGACATTTGCCAGGAGCGGCACTCGTTCAGCGCACGATGTCAACCTCACATCGCACTCCGATGGCAGGTCCGCCGCCCAGGCAGCAAAGTACAACACATCCGGATTCACGTTTGTTACCCAGCCCCTGACCATTCGCACAGCGTTTTCTTCGACGAACCCGCAGCTCTCTGTGAGTGCAAATGCTCGATCATCGATTGGCACGGGACATGTCAGATCCAAGAATCGAACAGATGGTGAAGGCGAACAAGTGGAAGTGGCAGAGGCTACTCGCGATGTCAAGGAAAATGATGAAGACCACGAGCAACACTCCAGTAACTCCAACACTACCCTGGCCGCTACCCGACATGGCGTGCCGCCGCTGGCGTGTATACCTCTGTCCGTCACTAAAAGGCACGACCACCACGGGCTTCTCGAATACACCGTGAAGTGGGAGCCCACCGTACACCTGACCGCAGAGCTGCAGTCCGAGATTTGTAATGATCGGCTCAAGGTGTATATGGGCCGCAAATGGTGGAGAGTGAAGCGATTCCTTGATGTTCCGGTGGAAAACGGAAGTCCCAAGACACAAGTGCACTGGAAGTCTACCACTCAACCTATCTGGAAACTTCCGTCGGCTTTCAACGCGATGGCCCAGTACGATCGTGCTCACCCTCGCCCGGCGAAGACATTCGATCTCGGTCGCTGGGGACTTCACATCGTCGGGGTGCGAGACCCGGAGCCCGAGACAGCTATAAACAGGCATGGAGTAATTGAAGACGACGTCTTCGTCCCTGAACGCGGGATCGACTACACTGTCGCATTGCTCGAGAAGGCGCAAGCGCAGTTGAGTGATGGTGGACTGAGGTATCCCTCAGTCCTGGAATACCTGAACATGCCTCGTAGGCAACGACTGAAGTTTTCGAATTCTTTCACGAGAGAGGGAAGAACGTGGGATCTGTCGCGGAGTGTCAAGTTTCGGGCGGCGTTCGTCCATGTTGCTGGCCACGCCCAGACCAATGCGTGTTGGCACTGCGTGGAGATGGAAGGTCCCTTCACAAAATGCGTCACTTTGAGGGACGTTTTCGAAGGAGCTTGCACGAATTGCGCGGTTGCTGGGCGTGGCACCCAGTGCGAATACCACAATAAGCGTGAGTACGATACATTGCCTCCTTGCGAGCTGCCTTACTGACCTGCGCAGTGGTATGGAAGATGAACGTTCGACCGGATGCAGTGGATGATGGCGGGCAGGGAGAAGTAGACACCGGCACGCCCGCCGAAGTCGAACGCTCCACGCTCAGCGCTACGGCTAACATGTCTGCCTTGGGCATCTCTGACGCTGCCGCTGTCCGAACAACGACCGTATCGCACAGCATTCGCCCACCGGCCGCATCTAACTATTCCGTCTTACCGTCGTCCAAGCCGGCACAAGTCATAGACCTCAGCTCTCCTGAGGCAGGACCATCCAAGCGTCGCAAGAGAAGTGAAACTGAAGGCGACGAGGCCAATGAGATCTTGCCGTGGGCGAAGAAGCGAGCTACACCTTCCTCTGAGACTGGTCATCCTCCTCCGCCGCTCATGGACATGCTTGGCACCATGTATCACCTACAATGCCGCCTATCGGGCCAGACGTGCATTCATCCCGACATCGGCTTCGTCTTGCCGGTGAATTTGACCAACTACGATCGCTTCACGGTCTACAATGACCAAGTGTTCGGAAAAGGGGAACTTACACGAGATCAAGTCAAGTTCATCGTCAGCTGTTCCCCGTGCGGCTTGGCCATGAAGCTGAGCGAGGGCTGGGAGGACGTTCGACACATTCTGGGCATGCCCTACGCCACGAAGTGGGAACTTTCCGCTGACCTGTACTACGACCTTCTTGGCATTGCTGTCAAGCGATTCTGTCCGTTTCGCCCGGGTTATGTCATTGACTTGTGTGATGAGTGAGGTGAGTGGAGGAAGCGAAGCTGTTCAATCACGGAAATGAAGGTGGGACTCCTTTAGAAGGCCTGCACACTGTTGCTAGTAAGTCAGGGACTTCTCTTTCGTACCTTTCATAGCTGCCTCATGTTGAGGATGCTGTACATGGATTTCTTTGTGCGGAGACCTGCAGGAGTCAAGAAGGAAAGAGCCTGTTCAACGAGGAGGTCAGGAGTATCGGGAGTTGTTTTCAAATGCGGTCGGCAGGGATGGTTATCATGCTGCTCAACTGCGAATTCTGCATACGCCAGCTCCGCAAGGGAAAACATGGCAAGTAGCTGGCGTACTTTCAGAACCATGTTCCAATCTCTTCAGTGAACCAACCCGTACCTGCGATTCCTCCATCCGCTTCTGCAGTCCTCGCCTTCACGACATTCATCCGCGCAGCCCATGAAGCTCCATTTCCTTTGACACCCACACAACTCCCCATGACGCCCGCAAAACCCACGCGCAGCATGCACGTCTTCCCCACACCAATACTCGAAAACCAGGCGGAATCAAGTCCGGCGCCGGGCACGAGTGGTGATCATGAACGTGAGCCACTTGTCGTGTCTGAAGCCACGCACGAGCAAAGCAGCAGAAAAGGGATCTACTTTTCCAAACGTACCCCGAAACAGTCGGCGTCTTTTTGGGAGACTTCATCCGGCTGGAGATGCATCAGAGCGATGTTGGGTTACATGGTCAAGCAGCGCGGCGTGCGATGGGAATTACAAGACAAGCTGCGAACAGCATGGCGAGCGCGGAGACGATGAGGAGTTTCATGTCAGTCAGATGTCCTGGCGGAGATGTCTGAGGCGAGGATATCTTGACCAGTGATCGTCTGCGAAGATCTTCGTTGTTTGCAGTTGTGGCGGAGAGCCTCACACTTTCATTCGAAGGGAGGAACTGATGGACGAGTAGCTGAGCCGAAGTTGAAGTGGCGCATTCGGGGTGTCCGCGTGGCGTGAGTCTCCTCGATGACCCAGGTGCTGCCCTTGGATGGCATGACTGCAAGCATTGGACATTGGCAGCAAGGCAACAGCTAATTGCCACCCCATAACGGTCCAGATGAAAGACCAGGTGAAGGTCCAGGCAGTTGAACATTGAAGGAGTAGACACACCTCATGTGCAGATGCAATATCCCGAACGCCAATCCGATTCACACATCTATGATACATCACCTCTCTATCTAAGCCAGACCGACAAAGGAAAACCTGAACATGGAGAAGACCCCGACAGCACACGGTCAACCTTCTGCAATCTTCACTTCCGCCTCCGCAGGCTGACCTCTTTTCTACTCCTCCCTCCCTCCAACGCCTCCTCGTCCACCGCCTTGATCGCCTTATCACACAAGATTCCGCTGCCATGATTCGTGCAGTACCGACACGGCCTCCTCTGGTCCATTGGTTTAAACGCCGGCCGCACCACCTTTCCCGAAGCATCCATCAAGCTGGGGTAGAATGCCAAGACCCGAGGCGGGAACATGAAGTGAATCACCACAAACGACTTTCTGGTCCCTTTCTTGGCATCCAACAAACGGTACACGGAGAATTTGTACTTGTTCGCCGGCGCGAATGTGCCTCGCACCGCGGTGAAAATGTTTTGGCTGTGCAGCTGCATGCCGGTGATGTCGGCAATGTAGTACCTGCCTGTCGAATATGGGACACTCTCGGGTTGGATCTCCACGCCTCGGATCTTGACGGTAGTACCCAACATCCAGTGGGCGAAGTGGAAAGGTTCCACAACCCAGGCGAGTGGGCCGCACCGTCTGATGGAGTGTGAGGCCAGGCCAGCGTTGTCGCATGCCAGCTTCACTTCGTCTCCTGCGAGGTCGGCAAGTCGGACGTCCGGTGTGCCGGTGAAGAGGATGAGAGTTCTCGAGTGATCTTTCCTGGCCAGGCCAGAATGCGGGATGGTAACCGGAGGCGGCAGAAGAAGTCTCCTTCTTGATAGCCTGAGGCTCGAAAGAGCAGAGTGCTGGATCAAACATGGCTTGGGTGGAGTTTGGTGCGAGGGTGACGGCGCATTGCCTGCTTTGACGACGACGAGCGGTTGGAGAGCTGCGAACTCGGCTCAGTACAGCTTTCTGGATTATGGCGGAAAAGCTGCCAATGGGAATTTCTCACCGTGTGAGCTGGTTGGAGGACATGTCTTCGCACGGGAGGACCTGGACTTCACAGGACTGGGCAGGTCGACACAGGCTCTCAGACTGCCAGTATGCTCTTCTTTGATCTTGATCACCGCCTCAGTGTCCGGCTTGGTGCTGGGAGGCGTTGCCTTCTCCGGCTTTTTGGAATCGTTCTGGCAGGCTTTTCCTGCATTGGGTTGCTCGACTGTTTTCGCACTGCCATATTCATCTACTTTCACTTCGATGCTGGGTGCAAGGCTTGGGCTGCTGGTAGGTGGAGTGGGAAGACCTTTTCTTGTCGGATTGGCGGGAGCGTTTGTCTTTCCTTTGCCGTTCGGTGCAAGATCCGCCTTGCTGCCAAGCGATACGACAATGCTTGCCTTCTTCGAGGTGGTCAGCTTAGCCTTCTTCACTTTGGGCAGCTTGCCGCGCTTGCTTTGTCCGACATCCGCGCTCTTGCTGGTGATTTCTGGCTGAGATGAAGAGCTCTGAGCAACCATCGTGGACAGCCGTGGACGCTTGCTGGGACCAGCTTCCGAGTTTGTGATGGGAGCTATCGTGTAGCCTGGCTTGAAAGCATGGGTTGTCTCGTCTTCAGAGGAAGCATCCTCCTGTGGGAGTAGCTTGGCTTTCCGTTTCCGCTTCACGGTAGCTTCAGGCACATTGATATTGATCGCCGCTGTGGGAGAGACCGCAAGCCCAGAAGCATCAATCTCGGGGGCTTTCGAATCGATGGATTTGACTGCCTTTGGGCTGCTTCGACTGGACTCTCTCTCATTGCCAAGAGCGGTCTTTGTCCCCAGAATATTGGCTGCGATCGAACTAAGGGTGGGACCATCGCCAACCCAATCAATGAGCCAAGTCCCGAGTTCGCGGGCTATACTTCGACGCAGCGGCTTGCGAATTCCCTCGATTTTGGCGGGCATGACCTTCAGCTTTTGAAGGTGTTGCGTGATCTCGCCGAAGAATTCCTGGAATGTGGTCTGTTCAGAGGCCCCAAGCCAACTGATGGCCATCTGCTCCACGCAAACAGACTCAAAAATGCCGCCAGGAGTGTCAGCGCTCAAAGCTTTGAGTGACTTCAACATCGTTCTCTTGTTGACATTCCGACTCCAGGGAAGCACCAGCTTGGTCGGGCGGCGAGGCGGGCGCTTTTTGCTGAGAGGTGAAGAGCTGACGGCGTCGGCTGAGGTGCCCGAATCGCTGCCATCACTCCCGTCTGACCTGATGCGCTCATCCTCACCGTCGCTCTGCTGCTCTCCCGTGCCCAAACCATCATCATCGACATCATCTGCACATGAGACACGCTCTGCCGGTTGTTCCGTTTTGACCGCCTCCTTCTTCCGCTTCTTCTTCGCCCGCTCGCTGGGCTTCGTCTTCGCCGCGACAAAGTCGTTTCCATCCGGCTGAATCTTGACGTCAGGAGATGCTGATCGGACTCGCTTCTTGGCCGCCTTCTTCCTTGGCGATTTTGGTGTGGGCATCCTTGTGCAACTTCCATGTCGGGTTAGGGTCGCAGCTGTCAAAATTTGTGACGGACTCACCTCACTTCGACTTCGACTTTGACAGACACACAATGAGCCAGCGTCAGTGAGGGATTTCAAGAAGATGGCAGCGTCCGTAAAAAGGAGAAAATCAAAGTGCGATACCAGGACCAAAAGTTCTCCTGCAGGACCGCCAGGACGAAATCCCACGGCCGTACAAGGCGGGTCCCGTGCAGCGACCGGGTGTGCTGGTCTTTCACACAAAAAGTGATCAATTTTGTGATCAACTTGTCTGTGGTTGTCCACCGGCAGAACAGCCCTGGAAGACCCGCAATAGACTACCGGCAGCAACTCCCATTGCTCCATCAGAGTGGCATCTGCATCGCCCATGCTCGGCGTCAGCAGCGCTCCACCCTGACTGTACGATGTTATGAATCTCGATGCACTGTACGCGTAGGACGGTGTTGTCTTACGCGGCCACAATTCTCGTCTTCTTTGTCGACTTCCTGCTCCATTCTTGCTTCACTTTGCCCACCTTCCTCCCGCTTCATCCTTCTCCGATGCCACGAGATCGCTACCACGCAGAGCTACAACTCAATCTCCGACGACAGGTCGATCATAGGTTCCGACCCGCTCCTGAGAGTGGATCACTCGCGGAACTCGCTAGGAGGAACAACCGCAGCTCTGCTCTTACTCCGGATTCAAGAGAGCGACGAGCGCTGAGGCAGCAAGACACGATGCGTACGTAGTTCCGCTCACCGAGAAGAGGAAGCAATGCTGATCACTTCTCGAAGCGCTCCAACCACGGACCGGAGGCTCCCTCGGCAATCCCGGAGCACGCTCGAGGCACAGGCAGCTGGCAGGAGATGAGATGACGGCAAGACCAGGCGGAGACTGGAAGAGCGCTGACGGCCAAGAGCATGGCCTTGATCACGAAGATGATGATGATCAGAGTGGCGAGAATGGTGGACAAGACGACATTGCGGAAGACACCAAGTCCGAACAGGACAGCGTCTCCGATGCGATCGATGACGATGACGTGCGTGATCTGAATCGTGCTGATACAATGTCGCTTGTCGACGAGACGGAGATGGCCATGCCATCGATTGGGGGCATCACGGACAGATCATGGGTCGTCGATCATGTTGGCGGCCACCGGCAAGAACGTGGAATCGTGGACTACCTTGTCCACTGGGCTCCGTCCCGCCATCCAACCTGCCAGGTCGAGATTCAAATCAATCGTGGCGGCGGACAGTCTGTATTGGTTGATGGTGCGCCATGGCCGGTGTCGCGAGTAACGCCAGATGTTCACGACGGAGATCAGACATGGGTCGAGTGGGAAGCCACATGGCATTCAACCTGGGACCTTCGCTGCGCTTTGAAGGCGATTGCGAGATATCGGAAGCGTCCGCTCTTTCATTTGGGGCAGACTTGGTTATTTACAGAGCGCTTCCATGCCACACACGACCCAGAACCAGATGGCAAGTTTGGACCGGTGGACGGCCATGTTATCTATCCGCAGGAAGGCCTGGATTACACTCGGAGCTTGCTCGCCTTGCTAAAGCAAGAGTATGGGAATGACAGTATCCACATCACCTCCTCCGTCGCTACAAATCTTAACATGCCGGCCCGACAGCAACTCACATTTCGTCCCGAATTTGTGGCACAGGGTATGTCCTACATAATTCATGCCAACAGCCTTTTGGCAGCGACGACATATGTCGCTGGCTATGCTCGCGAGACGCCATGCGAACGCTGCACGAGTGGAGCCACCCTACCTTTCCCCAAATGCGTGACGATGCCCAACTACAATAATGGCGCCTGCGTCAACTGCTCCCTCTCAAAGTTCAGCGTCTCTTGCACGCATCGACCTGACGGTATGAAAGCGCCTGGACATCTGTTATTAAGCTTGGAGACTGACGATCACAGTCCAGTGGCAGCTTATGGCCAGACCAGACGAGGATGTTGAGGATGATGAGGATGATGAAGATGAAGAAGATGATGATGGTGATGATGATGATGAAGACTACGTGGGTCTGCATGCAGAATGGCGACCACCACCAGACGAGGGTGATCTCGATTCCGATGGTCGATCTGCCTGTGAGCAGCGGCCAACCATGAACGATGCGCCTATTCGACCAGACCCTGTCTCGTTCCACGGAAGCGGACTGGAAGTCTTGGATCTCAGCCACGAGGACCCAGATGGAATCTTTGCACTCCTGAACGCCAACTCGACAGCGGCAGCACCAGGTCCAGACGCACCGATTTCCCCCTCTTCCCGGCCGGATGGCTCTACATCCGAATCTTCACCGCTCCCGGGATACGGAGTGCTGGAGTCCTCCCCAGATGCAGCCGGCAAGACAGATGGCACCGTGTCTTCCCAACAAACTTCAACTTCGCCCTATAATGCAGCACCAACCTCATCACAGACCGGTGCTATGTCACGAAAGCGACAAAGAGACTCGGATGTCTCCGCCGGACCTTCGCGTAGGCTACGGCGCTGTTGGAACTCGTCCCGTACCGCAATCGCGCAGCAAGTCGCCACGTCACGTCATCATGTCAATGCTGCTACACGCTCCGCCGAACGGACTTCCAGCTTGGACATCATTTTTCCTGACATGCCGGATGAGAACGCCCCGCTGTCCGAGAAAGTTGTTGCCATAAAGGAATTCAGCCACATCGAATGCCCAAGCTGGCTCATACGTTGCCAACACCCCTTCAATATCTTCCACGTCAAGCCAGAGGCTGCCTCAACTTCTTTACCAGCCGTCGAAACCGGGCGATTCGTGCCAATCAACCGACCAGGATTGCCGAGAAGTCACAGCTTCAGCGCCGAGCCAAGCTCGTCGTCCATCCCACGAGATAGCAAACAAGTCATCTTCCGCGGTCAACACTTCGCCGCCAGCGAACTGACCGAACTTCAAATACAATACATCCTCAGCTGCTGCCCCTGCCGTACCACGCAGCTCCTCCACGACGCATGGGAGGAGGCTCGAGAAGAACGCCCTGAGCGTACTTGCAAGTTCAGATATCTGTCGGTCGAGCGGGTGGAGGAGATGAATGCTGTAATCGAGAGGTTCTGTCCGGTCAAGAAGGGCACGAAGGAGCATCCGATTGTGCTTTGAGGAGAGGAGGGACCCACCGAGGACCAGGTTGGACACGACCGGGCTTGGTCCTGGTGGAAGATGGGGTTTTGGGTGCATCGCTATTTTCAAGCTTTCCTATCATTCATCGTGCATTTCCCACTTTTCGAGCGCATAGTCTCAGGACCATGGTCCTTCCAGCAATTCATGCCCGCTGTCGCGCGTGGCCTGAACTTCAGAAGTCATCCATCCAGGATGATCCTTGCGTGAAAGACGACTGCTCTGCAGCGCACGACTCTCCTGGTTATCAAGCGATGTCTATCAGTCTCTCAATCCCGAGGACGCCGTACAAGCGATGTCAATCCGAGCGCCATTCTGATCAAAGCCTCCCTCTGCTCCTTCTCGTTCGGAAAGCAAGGTTGCAGGCAAGGAATATAAAGAATCCTGGTCCATGTCCTGCATGGTTCTACAGGAATAGCACATACTGCCGGTAACTCAATCGAAGCCCATGTTCGGTACGAATCGGCAGCTTCTCAAGTTCACGTTGGCTCGAAAATGCTTCATGAGGCGGACACCACTTCTTGCTCGGGGTTCTGAGGCTGCAGTGAGGCATCGATCTTGTGACAGTTTAGCTCGTGTTGTGCGAAGGCCATTTGTTTGTTGCTTCGGAATACATCCTCCTCGCCACCCCTTTCTCCACGGCGTACGAACAAAGAAAGGGGAAATTTCCTCGCCCGAAATCCATGTCAGGTAAAAGCATAGGTAGAACTAGTGTAAGAGATTTGTCAGCAAAAGTCCGCCAGCGGAGAATTACTCGCTTACCTCTTCCTTGTCTTCCTCTTGCATCGCATTTTCCTTCATCTCATTGCACTCTCGCAATCACGCTGGGAACAATCCGCCTTTGAGGTAGCCAGTATATCCTGAAAGCCTTCGTGCTCCAAAGGATGACTGCCTTCCTCCACACCTTTTATGCGATCGGGGGGATCGTATCGGGGATACGTGATGCTTGCTTGAGTGATGCCGATAGCGGTGACGAGGATTGTGAAGATGGAGAGTTTCATTTTTCGGAAGATTGATCTCGTGCTGGGTGGAAGATGGGTAGACCAGTGAGCTCGGTGGGTGTTGTGTCGAGAGAAGGTCAGGGTATATTGCACCGCTCTACTAATATTTGCTTGCCCCTTTAATTATTTAATACTACTACTAACGCCCCCTCCTTCTCCTATATAGTATAGCCAATACGTCCGGTAGATCTGTTCCTTCTTCCTATACCTCTTTATACTAGATTGTCCCCTTATACTATAGCCCTTTTAACTATAACCCTTCTAACTATCTATATAGCCTTTACGATATAAGCTCCTGGACAACTATTTGCTCTTCTATTAGGCGATCCTCGCCGTAGGACCTCCGTTCGTAGGGGTAAAGGCAGGGCGTCTAAGATACTATATGTCGGCTCTAATTAGACTACGTATTTCTACTATATCGAACGCCTTAACGCCCGTAATAAGATAGAGGGTGTTAGAAGTAGCTTAGAATGTCTTTCTTCGAGTCTATTAACTTCCACCAGCTCTTTTCGACCTTCTTCTTT